>JAFIRS010002785.1:0-181700 GCA_018342105.1 Gonioctena quinquepunctata | reverse complement strand
GGTGGTGCGGGAACATATGGCGGGAGTAACCGATGACCGGAGAGGTGCGCTCGTAGTGACATAGCCCTACAAAATCGTCCCGCAAGAGTTGAGTTTTACCATTGGCTTCCAAATCATCTTAACAATGACCGCACACAGAATGAAGTGAATAATTTTCATAATACACTTGTTTGGTTAGTAGAAAACCCTTAAGCTGAACATTTTCAGTGAATAAAGTGGAAGAAAAAATGTATTTCAATTTTGCCGTCTGTATTGACTCATTGTTATGCCAAGTACAACTGTGTGTGCATTAAACTAATTGTTATGAATATGAACAGTTTTTGTAAATATGCCAGGACCGTAATGGGAGACTTTAGATCAGTTTTCCGAGTGCCACAGCTACAAAATTTCATAAGTATCTTAAGAATTTTCGTAACGCAACTCTGAATAGCCCTGCTATTGATCACAGCCATGATAAAATTATTAGTGCCAAATATTTTTGCTCGATTCATGATTCTTTCATTTCATTTTTCTGTTTAATAGTTAACTTAGACTCTTCATACTGTAAAAAGTACCGGGCTAACTAGCAAGTTATTTTTGAGAATTGATTATTTTAGTGTAATTCTCAAAAGGTATAACATTCAGCAGCAGCTTCTGATTACCCATAAATGTAATGCATGTCAGCGTATCTCTGAGAAGTATACTGGTTCGGCATAATGAGTTCTGTTGAACCTCAAACGCGTTTCACAAACACATAGTCCGCAAGAACGTCAGATATGTTAATTATTATCTCCAATACAGTAAGTTCAAATCTCTAGACAATACACAAGTCCAAAAAACAAGGCAAAAACTGTTAATATGAGTACAAGAATAATTCAAAAGCGAAACGATGCACATCGAACGAGGTAGCAGGTAGCATC
Organism: Gonioctena quinquepunctata; assembly: GCA_018342105.1. NCBI lineage: Eukaryota > Metazoa > Arthropoda > Insecta > Coleoptera > Chrysomelidae > Gonioctena > Gonioctena quinquepunctata. The sequence continues at coordinate 180,801 of JAFIRS010002785.1, read as the reverse complement.
CAGCTATCCAGTATACAACCAAGCATCAACAAGTCAAATCCAGGAGTACGTCGCCAGCAGAGGTACCGGGTTATTCACTTTAAATTACCCACCCCTTATCATCTTTATTATTGCCTATAGAAAAAAAGTTGAATGTAAAAGGTGTGTGGTTATGACTGAATTTTGATCAAAAATACAGTAGCGTGCAGATTTCAGGGGATACTATTTTTTTTAATGGGATACCGTGTCTATTATTGAGTTTTTTTAATAATATTTTTTTCCTTATTTTAAAAATATACCATATGTTACCCCTATCTTATACCGTTTTTGAGTTATTAAACGTCGAATAAATTAGACTAGTTGTTACTGTAAATACCCATCTTATGAAAGTTGACTTTTCAAAGTCAGCTATGAAAATGACAATTATATTATGTTTGTTTAGTGACATTTCTTTGATGGAATAATCAAAATGGTTTACAGTGAGGAAGAAAAAGTTCAAATATTTATACAAAAATAACTCATAAAAGATGTTCAAGGTGTCCACCATTATTGTCAATGCATAATTGATAACGTCCTCTTATATTTATAAGTGCATTGGAAATTGCTTCATTATTGACATTCAGATTCTCTATTTCAAGTCGAATCATGTCTTTAATGACAATATTATCATTATCGAGAATGTCTTCATAAATCCTTCAAAAAATGACTCCCTATGGGTCAAGTCCGGACTATTAGTTGGCCATTTAATACTTTCATTATTCCCTATCCATATTGAGAATACATTATTCAAATGTTCTTGAACGGGTAGGACACTATGCTTGCATCCAAATCTCTGTGTAAAAGAACAGTTCTACTTCTGGGATGAATATTTCTTGATAGGTAACTCCTGTTAATATATAATCGTAAAATATAGGGCAAAAAATTTGATTTAAAAAAATTCCGCACCAAACGCTAACAGTTTTTTTTTTGTTTTCTTTATTTTTTTTACCAATTTTTTTCTGATTTCCATTTTTCCCACGACCTTCGATTTTTCCTATTGAAAACTCCTGCCGTAGAAAAGGATGACTCATCAGTCCATAATATTTTATGGTTTATAGTTAAATAATCGGGATCTTCATTCAAATTTTAAATCATCTGTTGGCAAAATTCCAGTCTTTTCCTCTTATGAGTCTCTGTTAAAACATGTACGGGTAAAATTTCATATGGTTTGTAGTTGTTCTTTTTCAAAGTACGTTGGATTTTGGAAAAACTTCCACCTAATTGATCAGCTACATTTTTTAAACTACAATCAGAATTTTCTAAAAATTAATACAATGATTCAGAAAAGTCTTTTCGCGAATTAATATGGATAAGCTTACCTTCGAAATGAAGCAGTATATCCAGCTGTTCTTCCTGGTTTTCTGGAACTACACGCTTTTTTCTACTGAAACTGAAGGTATGATTCACCTTTTGGTGAATATTTTTGAAACTATTTCATGACGGTTTTTTGGCGATTTGGATACAATACCCTATATGCACTTTTTGCTGCACGTTTATTTTTCTTGATTTGCACATAACAACTTTTTCTTCCTCACTGTAAATCATTTTGATTATTCCATTAAAAAAATGTCACTAAACAAGCATAACATAGTTGTCATTTTCATAGCTTACTTTAAAAATGTTGACTTTCATAGGATAGCTATTTACAGTAACAACTAGTCTAACTAAGTTAGTCTACGTTCAATAACTCAAAGACGGTATAAGATAGGGGTAACATTTGGTATATTTTGCAATAAAAAAATATCATTCCAAAAATTCAATAATATACAGGGTATCCCATTTGGAAAAATACATTTTTTTGTATTCCCTGAAATATGCATGCTACTGTATTTTTGATAGCATTCTATCAAAATTTCTTTCATGCATTTAACTTTTTTTTCTATAGGCAATAATAACGATAAGGGGTGGGTGATTCATAGTAAATAACCCCGTACATCCATCCACGAGGAAGCAGACCCTCAAACTACGAGAAAATCCATAAAAAATCCAGGAGTACGTCCCCAGCAGAATTACACCCATCAATGACGCAGGAGACCTTCAAACTATGAGGAAATCCCTAAAAATCCAGAAGTACGTCCCTAGCAGAAGTACATCCATCCATGAGGCATCAGATCCCCGAAACATAAGATATTCCCCAAACAATCCAGGAGTACGTCCCCAGCAGAAGTACATCGATCAAACCAGGCCCTCAAACCACGAAGAATCCCTCAAAAATCCAGGAGTACGTTCTTAACAGAGGTATATCAATCCACGAGACAACAGACTCAAACCACGAAAAATCCTCAAAAATCCATGAGTACATCCACAGCAGAGGTACATCCAATCACGAGGCAGCAGACCCACAAACCACGAGAAAATCCCTTAAAAAAGTCGAAAAGTACGTCCACAACAGGGTACATCCAACCACGGGGTTTTCCCTCAAATCCAGCATTAAACCATCCAGCATCCAAGCACCCAAGAAGATGGAAACTATAACTAGTTGCCGAACAAAAAAGATTGGGCAGCAACATTTTGAAACTCTTTGCGAACAGTAAAAAAGATTCGACAAGCAGAAAAACTCCAGCATACATTCTTAACCGTATGAACAACTTTCGGCACCACTAAACATAGCTATTTCACAACAAACTATTACAACCAAATCAAGACCAAATATAAAGACAGACGAAACCAAAAGGGAGGGAGAACATAAATTACGGCTCAACAAGAAAGAAATGATGGAGGAAGATCACAAATGCACAATTCCCCAAATAAAACGGCAAGTTGCTACGAAGATCTGAAAAATGAACTCGAACAATGGAAGCCGATCCATCAACTCCACCATGAGATCATAGCAATCAGAAGAACATTATCTGAAAAGTAATTGGGATCTGTAAGAAAAATATCAAGTGGTCATGGAGGAACTATAAATCAGAATCCAGGAGAATCAATCCATACCGCCCAACAGCTTGCCTCAAATGAAGTTACCAATCTTCAGTGGAAGAATGCCCTACTTTCTCCGATCTGTCCACGAGGGTATTTTATCAAAATCAATCGGTCAGTAAAGCAGGAAAACTGCAGTGCTTAAAATCCCAACGTCGGGTCGATCAAAAAAATGTAATCAAGCATCTTCAAGTCATAGAATCAGACTATGAAACTTATTGAAAGGTCAAAACGAGAATATCCGACTATCACCAATCTACTTAATAAAATCATATATTTTCAAAACATAATTCAACTTTTTGAAGCGAAGATTCCAATCACTTGAAGTCTTCAGCAATTCAGAGTCCAGTTCAAGCCATTCACAACAAACCCACCAAGGGCAAAACTGCTCTGTGTGCAAGGCATATCATCCAGCTTGTGGAAATGTGCTGAGTTCAGATATTTATCCCCCCAAGAACGACTGAGGTGATAAGAGAAAACTATCTATGCAAAAACTTCATGAACCTCAACTTCAGAGAAAAATTCAGTAGCATTCTACGGTACAAAATATGCAATAGGCCATTTGCACGTCGAGACTTTGAGATGTGGCAAAACCGAAATAGAAGCACCAATCACACAATCGCCTTAAAAGAGAACAATTCCAATCCAAAAGATGTCCTGCTAGCAAAAGCGTTAGTAGCGAGCATATCGTTCACTAGAATGGCACAACTCCTCAGAGTTCTCATTGGCCAAGGTTCTCATCATCGGAAAAGCCGCTCAAATGTTAGGCTTACCAGGGCACAAAATACGAGCGGAAATAACGGGAGCTGGGGACACAAGAATTTCAAAATGTTAGATCACAGCACAGATCCAACCAAGCTTTCTATGCGAATTTATTCTCAATTTAGAACTATTAGTCCTACCAAAAATCACGAAAGCCCTTACTGGATATTGGCACAGATAAATAGCATAATAATATATTGGCAGATCCTACCTATAATAAGAGGGACAGATAAATACGGAAAAATCATTCTCGAAGGTCTGAAGAAGATCGAGTTTGGCCTAATTGGCCAAAACAACAAATTCGGTTGGATATTGTCAGGTCAGATGGAAAGATCCAATTAAACAAACTGGCACGTGTAGAAGAACATAAGCAATTAGTGAAATTTGGGGAAATCGAGGAAGTTTCCTCGGACGCCCATTCCCATCCAGAAGATCAAACTTACAAAGAATTTTATAAAAACACCACGACGAGAAATGGAGACGGAAATATATAATGAAGTTGCAATTTAAAATCGCAGCAGTAAACCTAGTAATTTTGAAATCGAGAGCTATAGCACGATATCGTGCTATAGGTCTCGATTTCGCAATTCCAACAGCCCCAAAAAATTCATCAACAACCAAGAATTGCATTACCAATACTGCCAGTTCATGGACGAATTTATCAAATTGGGACACATGAAGAAAGAACCTACCATCAACACAAATTGATCATGGAATATACTACATCCTGCATCAGGCAGTAATGCGAGAAGAGAGCACTACCATGAAATTAGGAGTTGTGTTCGATGCATCTTGCAAAACAACAACAGATCTAAGCTTGAATGAGATAATGTACACTGTCCCAAGATTACATCGCATTTACTGCCGACATCGACTGTTAGATCAGGATGCATTTAGAAGATCAGCCCTACCAACGTATATTGTGAAGATGCAAGCCAACCCCAAGAATACCATTTGACCACTCTAACGTACTGCAGAGCATCAGCCCCCTTCTTGCCCATAAGGACACTTCAGCAAATAGCTAAGAATGAATCAAACAACCACTCAGATGAAAAAGTAATTTTAAAAGATTTCTACGTGGATTCAACAGCTTGGAATAAGGAGGATTCACATTGATAAATTGGCCCCGTAATTCAGCAAAATTTCTTCAAAATATTCCTGATTTGAAAAAAAAGCTACAATTGAAAGAAGAAGTCGCTAAGCATCCTTTGATCTCCAACAGATGACATATTCAGATTCAAAGTCATCTCAGGTTCACAGAAATGTCGTACAATAAGGCAAATGCTATCAGAAATAGCAAAAATCTTCAACATGTTAGGATGGCTCCATGCATCATAAAAGCCCAACTAATAATACGAGATTTATGGGTCCAACAATTGGCATGGGCATGAGCTAGTCAGACAAGTCACTTTGAAGCTATGGAAATAGTTTGAAGCCGAGAGCCAGAATATTGGATAAATTCGAATCCCAAGATGGATCAAGATCATCAAGGATTATGTGATGCGTCAGATTGAGCCTATGGGGCAGTAGTATACTTCGTAGCATGATCTCAGGAATGGCATGCATCACCCTACTAAAAGCAAAGTCAAAGGTAGCTCCAGCAGAAAATAAGAGCACCTTGCCAAAGCTGGAACTGTGTGCAGCCGTCTAATTTGTAAAACCAATGAAGAAAATAGTGCAAGCTCTTCAAATTGAATAAATCGCCCTGCCTGCATGTACAGATTCCATAAAACTGGATGGATGTCAAGTAGAGTCAAGCGATCATTCCATTACACAAGAATTGACTACGCCGTGCCGGTCCGATACAAGTTAGAACGACAATAGAACAAAGACACAAGTCGTACAAAGGCAATGTTGCCATCTTCGTTTGACTTTCAGCGGAAGCCATCTACATTGAAATAGTTAGTGACATGACAACAGATACGTTTTAAGTCTATAAAAGGTCCACGTGCTTACATATACAGTGACAATGGAACGACGTTTCGAGATAAAAATAAAAGCAATCACACAAAAGCCTGAGGTTCAAGATATACTCAGTTCAGCAGGAACCAAGTCGTTACAAATGGAAGAACACCCAAGGAAAAATAAAACTGGACATAGTGGTATTGATTGAGGAAGATAACATCAATCCCGCAAAATGGCCATTAGCACGGGTAATTCAGGTTCCTCCAGATCCCAAAGTAGTAACATTAGAAAAGAGAAATAAAACCCGAAAAAGGGCAATCACTATTTTGATCCCATTACCTTTCGGAGGAAGAAAAAATGACAGAAAATGGGCAGTTCCATAAGAGCTCAAACCAACGCAGCAATTGGATCAAATAATCCGACATGAGGAAGGTCAACTTTGGACTATTTCAAACGAAGTAAAGGTTTACCCTGGTCATGTGGATTCCAAACGGCCACGCCTATATAATCCGTACATCAGAAAAAGGCTTATATTTGAGCATTTGAGCACTGCTGGAATCGGGAGGGGAATATGCAGGCTATAATGGAACATAGGAGAAGACAGAATTAACAACGATACGTCGAAAATGTCACAGACAAAATCATTATTCGAGGCCTTATGCTACCATTCCAAAGATCCATCAACTCAATGTTCTCCACTACTGAATCCTCTGCGAGAAAAACAGAAAGAGCTGGCACTCGTAAAGAACAGTCTACAAACGTCCAACATCCGCAAGAATCTACTCCTTCTTTTGGAAAATTTATGACCGCAGTATGCGGAGTCAACGATACAAGTACATTGACAGTCTGCAAGAAAGTCAAGAGAAACTCATAAAGGCATCAAACAAAATTCATGATTTCTACAAGGTCATCAATCAATGATACGGACATTCGGATGAGAAAGCAGCTAGAATGGTTCCAAATGAAACTCAATTGAGGAATTGAGTCAGTATATGACATGCGGAGATGGTACCGTGCGGTAGATGTGAATAAATTGAACATCCGTGTTGAGTGCTTATCAGCTAGCACTCAACTTCATAATTGAAATATGCGACTAATACGACAGACTTTTCAAGATATTGTTAAGCAATGGTACGCTTTATAATATACTATCACCTTCACATATCAACCGAATAATCACGTATGCAAATCGGAAACTTCCATCAAATCTAAGGACTCATTCATCGCTGGGAAAGATGGAAATACGATAAGATCAGGAAGCTGTAAATATTCATGGGTTCTTTGTCATAGAAGATGTTTCGAAATTCAATAAAATCGATTGAGCTACCCCTCTGAAAGTCGAGAGAATGGTTCCTACTGGGCATTGAATATTCCTAATGGAGTTTTGGCCATAGATTACAAAAACCGATGAAGAATTCAAAACCTGTACCCGAGATCCCACGAACAATCAACTATGTTTACAAACAAGAGTACAAAACATAAAAACGAATCCCAACTGCATAATTGATGGGATATATCAGAGGACTGATATTCCTCCTTGAAAAATACATGGCTGTAATTATTGCCAAACCAACAGGCATTGCGCTCACTTGCAATGGCTTTCTGGAGATATCAGGCTCAAAAGCACCGGTATTCTACAAGTATCCCAAGATTGTATAATTGAAACGAAACAAAATACTTCGACATTCAGGTGACTGGACACGGTTCCTGTTCTGGCCAGCTACTCCAAGGCATCAGCGATAAACATTCATTCACAACTCCACCCGATAATGTTGACGAAGAACCCATTTTTGAACTATAATATGACTTGGACGGTTTCCAGATCGATGAAGAATAATTGCAACAACTACAAGAAACAGTTTGGAAACAACTACATCATTCCTACGTGGCCAGCAGCATTTCAACAATCAGCATGGCCACACTAGTGTTGCTCGCATAGCTAATCACCGAAGAATTGACGACCAGAAGACAATCCAACAACTTATCCAAACATGTACGAGTTGTAACCCCTTGGCACCCCTCAAGCAGTCTAGACCAGAGAGACTGTTCAATCAACAATATATAAAAAAAAACTAATTTTTCTTTATAAACATTTTATTCACACTTCATATCAGTACGATGTGACATCATAAACAATCATAAACAATAACTGACCCTGTTATGTTAATATTATACCCGTTTTCAAATTATAACATCACATATAAGCAGTTCTGAATGAAATAAAGTGGTATCATCAAACAATGGTAGTACTCATTCCAAATACCTAATACCTATATTGCCGCTTTCAATTCTAGAGGGACATATACACAAACCTTCCTTTAACAAGGGGTGATATTCGAATATTTTTTTAATCTCAAACGGCCTGCAAATCAATAATCTTTTAGTATATTATTAGGAAGCCTTTGAATATCACTTATACTAAAAATTAACTTGGATAAACGTTTTAAGATTGGTTTTTAATGTTTTATCTATAGTTTTCCATTTTTTGTGATTATTTTAAGCGCGTGTGATATTCGGTAAGAAAATTTCACAACAAAAATTATAAATAATGAATAATATTGAAGTACGAACCTGACTTTCTGAATGAATCACTGGAATCAATATTGCAAAAAAGACCATGCTCATTTGTCATTTTTTCAAATAATTATTTTATTTGAGGTTTATTCTTCAGTCAACGTGAACCCAATCAATGGTGTTTTGAAATACAAAATAGCCAGATCTATCAACAAAACAAGTGCAATTTTTGAAAAACATGAATAGACCCAATATTGTCATTTGTAAGCTTATGTGTCCTACCAAGTAAAAGAAACAGATTTTTTTTTTGTCGACATGGTAATATTTTGAAATAAGTGCATTTGATTGGCTCTTTTTCAAATTATGATTTTATTACATGTCCATGTTTCGACTGTGACTACAGTCTTCTCCGGGAATTTTTTGGGGCTAAAAGTTATTGAAAAATGCAGTTGAAACATCATGTTGGAAAACAACGACAAACAAGAACAAACACATTGCATCGTTATTTTGTAACATAACTTTCAGCCCCCGAAAATCCCCGAAGAAGACTGTGGTCACAATCGAAACGTTGGACATGTAATAAATCATCATTTGAAAAAAGATCATCATATTCTATATGAATCAAACCCCCAAACTTATAATTGGAGTAGAGAGAAATAATACCTAAGAACACTGTCCAACGTTTACATAGAGCGGTTCTTTAGGTGAAAAATGGAAGAATCTCAACGAAGAATTATTTTGTGTTGAAAGCTCACAATTTGGCAGGCACATTTATGCCCAAATATCTGAAAAACAAATGTAAAATATAATTACTTATTTATCTACAAATAGTTTTGAGATAATATGCACTAAACACTCTACAAGAAAAATTAGTAATGACCACCACTGTAAGGGAAACTTTATTAAAAGTTTCTTTCGCTTGGGCAGACACCAATAAAGATTGCATTCTCAGAATATAATTTTGAAAGGTTTATTGATCTTTTCAGCAGCTTACACAGCATATTTATTGCAATAACTATTTGAAAATTCATTCATTCTGGGCCGTATCTCAAGAAGCCATTGGCTTGTCCTCTTGTCCAACGACAGGTATCAACTTATTTAGGCAAACAAAATATTTTATATCACTTTGTCAATATTGTCTGGGGATAAAAAAATATCAAAGTTTGGAAACTCATTGAATATATAACATTTTCAATAATGCAGTTTCGAACAAATATCTTTTTTTTTTTATTAAAAAAATTTTAAATATTTTTCTACAACATAATCTTACTTTTCGTTATAACTGCTTTTTCTGCTACTAAATATATTTTATAATCATTTTCTAATATAATTTCTAAAGGAACAGTATTTCCCCAATCTCAAATAAATGAATATTTCGTTCTTACCTTTATATTTCGATATTTCCTTTTCAATTTTCCGCACAAATGTAATGTTATTTGTCTTATAAAAGTTTATACACTACAAAAATTCACACAAAACAGAGCGACGATCACTTAATAATGGAATATCAGAAACATAATCAACTTTCATTATCGACGATAAATTCAAATTACTAAATAAATGGAAATGGTATTGCAGGAAGCAGAAACACAAAATATTGTTATTATTCATTATTCCAATTTAACCCCTCAAGGTCGGGTCGCTGTAAGGCCCACCCACCTGAATTTCCATCTCACTCGGATATATAATTTTTTGGAGATCATTGGAATAACATCTATGAATGGACCCCATTTGTATTCAATTTTTCCGCTGTTTGGTTGACTGACTACACCTACCCGTTCACAATTTTGAGGCTAAAAGATTACGCTATTATTACTTTTCATACAGATTGAGCCATTCTGCCAACCATGAAATAATGTAACGTAAATAAACTTAACTTGGTTTTACTAATTTATTTCACACTTACATCTACAACTTAATTTATATTACGCCACTGTATAGCTCGATCGTATGGGCTCGTTCAGACTGTCACTCCCTCTTGAGGATTGCCTATTTATCTCCGTTACAGAATTCCCGATCTTTCGAATTCTGGCAGTTGGCGACCAGCATGTTCCAATTGTTTCCAATATTGACCGTTGTTTTCCGCGGCAGAGCGACTGGATTGTTCTCGAATATCTCCGGGGATGACCTCATCGTTGTCGACGGGCAACGCGTGAGGCGACAGGTCCGGCCTAGGTTCGTTACATTGCCCCCTTCTTAAAGACATTTCGTCCCGAAATTTCATCCTTGGAGTGTGACGATATCTGCATGACGACATGACGACATCTGCACCGTGAAGTTCGATGGAAGTTACACTCCACGGTCTTCATGATCGGTCGTGGAAGAGGGTTGCAGCAAACCAAAATCTTGACGCCGCTGGATCTGAATATCGCCTCCAGCATACTTCTTATGACTCTCCAGTCCAACCCATCAATACCACAGGACAATTTTGGAATTGCTAGATCCACCAGATTCTGGTCCACCATAGTATCTCTTAGTTTGGTGAGACTCTTCCAGACATCTTCATAGGACGGTTTATCTTGGGAATGCCTCTTGGTAACTAGGTAGTAGATGTTTCTCTGGCCTTTCTTCAACTGTAGCACCCCACCAACTTCTGGATTCTGCTCCCGCAGTGTTTGGAGTTGACCAAATTTCTTGGAGAACACTACGGCGATGCCCCTGGACATTCGAAGATCTTCTGCCACAAGTGCGCTAGTGCGTAGTCAGCAGGCACCTCGAAAAGGTCTCGTGACTCCTCTCTAGTAACTCCCATGTAGAACTTTCTGCCCGTTTGAATTCAAGGACATAAACTTCTCGAACGTCATATCATCCTCCGGTGGCTTGAGGGTGCGAACTTGGTCATGGTTTCCAGCGTAAGGGGCCAACCTGTTGAAATGGACGACCCTTGGTTTCCCTCGGGGTGGCTTATGGATTCGGTACACAAGGTCGTTTATCCTTTTCACGATTTTATACGGGCCTTCCCACGAGTTCCGCAATTTTGGTGATAGTCCACGACGACGTTTGGGGTTGTACAGCCAAACCAGGTCATCAACCTTAAATCCTCCAGCGTCGGCCTTGATGTAATAGGTTTTCTTCATTTTATCGCTGGCACTCTGGATGTTCAACCGGACTCGTTCGTGGATGTCGTCCATTCTCTGCCGAAGTTTGCTGACGTAGTCTTCTCCCGCAGTGTCTTGTCCTGGCGGTATCCCAAACTTCAGGTCACAGGGCAGTCGCAGTTCTCGGCCCATTATAATACTAGCAGGAGTTTGAACGGTTGACTCGTGTACTGCGGATCGATAGGCCATCAGGAACAAATGAAGATACTGGTCCCAGTCTCTTTGATGGTCAGAGACAACCTTGGACAAGTGGCGGTTGATCGTCCTGTTCATCCGTTCCACCATTCCATCGGACTGCGGATGTAGGGCCGTGGTTCTTGTCTTGCGGATGTTCAGCAGTAGACATATTTCTTGGAAAAGGTTGGATTCGAAATTTCTGCCTTGATCCGAGTGCAGCTCCATTGGAATACCGAATCGACATATCCACTCTTTCACCAAGACGTCGGCGACGGTGATGGCTTCCTGGTTGGCAGGGCATAGGCTTCCGCCCACTTACTGAAGTAGTCCATTGCCACAAGGATGTATTTATTCCCGTGGTTGGATACGGGAAACGGGCCGGCGATGTCAATGGGGATTCTTCTCGAACGGGCTGCCTACGTTGTACTGACGCATCGGGGCCTTGGGTCGTATTCGAGGTCCATTGCTAGCAGCGCATACAGCGCACTTTCTGCACCAGTCCTGGACGTCAGCTTGACAATTGGTCCAGTAAAACCGTTGCCTCACTTTCTGCAGGGTCTTCGTCACTCCCAGATGTCCTCCAGCGACTCCATCATGGATTTCCGCAGCACTTCCTCTCTTCTGTTCCTGGGAACAATTATTTGGCGTCTGTCTTCCCCACCAATATCGGCCTCCAGCACGTTTCAGGATCCCATTGTCCAGAATAAGAGAGTTCCATTGTGCCCAATAGGACTTAACAGCCGGCGAGTAACCTGCGACTTCCTGCCATGATGGTCTTCGATTGCCCTTCTTCCAGCTGACAACTAAGCCAAGGTCGGGTTCTTTCTCTTGGTCTTTCTGGATCTTGCTGTCATTCCAGTTGTCATCCATTGCCGCGGTTCTACAAAGTGTTGCTTCTTTCTCTTCTGCTCGTCGGCAATGTGAGCAATCATCTGGACATGGTCTTCGCGACAAGGCATCTGCATTCTTATGGCTAGTTCCGGCTCGATGTTCGATCTCGAAATCGAATTCTTGGAGTCTCTCGATCCAACGTGCTACTTGACCTTCAGAATTTTTGAACTGTAAGAGCCATTTGAGAGCTGCATGGTCAGTTCTCAACAGGAATCTTCTTCCATACACGTACTTGTAGAAGTGCTCCACTCCCTTTACAACAGCTAACAGCTCTCGCCTGGTGACACAGTAATTGCGCTCTGGTTTGCTAAGCGTCTTGCTGAAATAACCAATGACCTTCTCCTGTCCCTCCTGGATCTGAGATAGGACAGCTCCAAGTCCCACGTTGCTGGCGTCCGTATCCAAAATGAATTTTCCTTTGGGTAGGGGATAGCTCAGTACAGGTGCGTTGATCAAAGCTCCTTTCAGCTTCCTGAATGAGTCTTGACATTCTTCGGACCACTGGAACTTTGTTTGGCCCTCCGTGAGCCTGGTCAGTGGTTTAGCGATGTTGGCGAATCCCAGCACATATCGGCGATAGTATGTGTATAAACCAAGGAAACTTCGAGTTGGTGAATGTCTTTGGGATGGGCCAATCCTTAACAGCTTTGATCTTCTGGTCATCCACTGCTACTCCTTCCCAGAGACAACGTGGCCGAGGTATCGTACTTCTTTTGGAACAGATGGCATTTCTTAGGGCTCAGCTTCAATCCGGAGTTCCTCAGTCGCAGGAATACTTCCTCCAATTTTTTCACGTCGGTCCTCGAACGCTCTGCCGACCACAATTATGTCGTCGAGATACACTAGACACGTGTTCCATGAGAGTCCCTTCAGCACTGTCTCCATCAATCTTTCGAATGTGGCGGGAGCATTACAGAGCCCGAATGGCATAACGGTGAACTGCCACAATCCTGAGCCGATGGTAAAAGCAGTCTTTTCTCGATCTTCCTGAGCCAGTTCTACTTGCCAATATCCACTCTTCAGATCAAGGGTCGAGAAAATCGTGGAACCAGCCAACGTGTCTAGGGTGTCATCTATTTTCGGGAGAGGGTAACGTCCTTCTTCGTGACATTATTAAGTTGGCGATAGTCTACACAAAAGCGTGTCGATCCATCCTTTTTCTTCACCAGTACGACTGGAGAGGACCAGGGACTGTCAGATGGTTCGATAACTCCTTCTTTTCCCATATCGCTGACTATTTTGTCAGCCTCTTCCTTCTTGGCAAGAGGAAGTCTTCTTGCTGATTGCCGGATCGGTCGAGCACCCCCAGTATCAATCTTGTGCTGGACCACATTAGTTCGACCTCCTTTTCCTTGTCCGGTATCGAAGATGTCTTGGTACTTTTACTAAATTTTGCTTTTTTACGGGCAAGTTGTTGGGTTGGCTAATCGTACCTCGTACGCCCCGGATCACAGATGAAACTGACGAGCAGTGCCCTAAAATTGTTCCTTTCTTTAAGGTCACTGGAAAGTAATTGACATTCATGACCCTTACCGGTACAAATTTTTCAGCACGTAACAGGGTTTTCCCTAGGGCAATCCCTCGTCCAATTTTCTCATCATGAAGTTTGGGCTCGAACATCACCACGTCTCCACTGCTCGCACTCCCGTCCAGGCGAGCCTCCAGGATGGTTTCAGCCCTCTCAGGTACGCTTACATCCTCAGTCAACAGCACACGGATCAACTCTTCACTTCTCCCATGAAGTACCAGCTCTTCTCCGTTGACACGTAGGACGCCGTCTTTGAAATCCAATTCAAACCCTCTGGAATTCATGATGTCCATTCCGATGATTGCATCGTCTTCGATGTCCGCTACAAGTGCCTGATGTTTCACTTTAGTGCTGCCCAAAATTATTTCAATCGGTAGCTCGCCATATACAGTAGCTGGCTCCCCTGTTGCTGTGCGTAGCTTCCAAGTTGTCGGTTCAATTCGTTCCGGTGTTCTGGCAAAGGAAGGCCGAGAATTGTCCTAGTCGCACCTGTATCTAGCAGCATGGTGCAAGGCTCGTTATTGATGAGACCGTCTACGAAAACACCTCTGTTCTGTCGTTGCAGGATAGCGACATATGCGTTGTTAACCGGGGCTTGCTGGACACAGGCCGACGATTGCCCCTTCTCGTCGACCTTCTTTAGTTTTCCTGCATCGGAGTCGTGTTTTCGAATGTTGGACATTTGCTACGCACATGTCCAATTTTGCCACAATTCCAGCATCTTATCTGTCTTTTCTCAGGCAAAACTTCCTTAATCACTTTCCTTATGGCAGCTTCCAAATTAGCAGGCTCCTGTGAGTCTTCCTCAATCATTCGGACTTTACTCTGGCTTTTGCAAGATTGTTTCGCTGCCTCGAATTCCAAAGCGCGTGCCAGTGCGTCTACGAGATGTGTTGGACGGGCTAGTGTCAACGCTTGACTGGTTTCTTGGTCACGGAGTCCATCCAGGAATGCTTGAACCGCTAGTCGCTCCATTACATTTTCTGGTGTGGCTGGATATGCGAGACGAACCAAGCGTGCAATGTCAGTTTCGAATTCTTGTGAGGATTCGCCCGATTTTTGGCAGCGATTTTTCAGCTGGGAGTGGTATACGTGTTCCAAATGGGCGTGGCCATATCGTAATTCTAGATGTATAATCAGCTGATCATAGTCCTCCTGTTCTTGGGCGGTGAGAGTTTGTAGAATATTTGTCGCTTCTCCACGTAATGCAAGTGTCAGTGCTACAGCTCTTTCCCCTGCATTCCATCCGTTTGCTTTGGCCGCTGCTTCAAACTGCCGGCGGTAATTTGCCCATGGAGTTTTTCCGTCGAACTGAGGCGGCTTCATGGAAAGCTTCCCTATTTCTGAAATGACCTTGACATCTTTTATTCCCTCTTGAACTTTATCCAAGTTCAAACTCAAGTCCAGCATTGCATTTTCGTTAACCATCTCTGTGGAGGGCGCACTATTAATTCGTTTTTCCAGCTTACTGATCGTTTCCTTTATTTTGTCCATTTCTGCCTCGACCCCATCTTTGATTTTATCTACCTCCATGTTCATTTGCTCCCTAATTTTATCTATCTCTGTCTCAACGGTTCCCATTCTTTCTTCTAGAAAATTAGCCACACCACACAATTCTTTTTTTAGGCTTCTTGAATTTAACTTCTTTCCAGATTTCTAGAATTTTCTTGAAGCTTCTCTTCCAGATTTCTAGAATTTTCTTCAAGCTTCTCTTCCATATTTCTAGCATTATCTTCCAGGCTTCTTGAATTTTCTAGAAGCTTCTCTTCCAGATTTCTAGAATTTTCTTGAAGCTTCTCTTCCAGATTTCTAGAATTTTCTTGAAGCTTCTCTTCCAGATTTCTTGCATTTTCTTCCAGGCTTCTTGAATTTTCTTCCAAAGTCCTCGAATTTTGTTGCAGCTCTTCTTTCAAGGATTCTATTATCGGACTCAAATCACCTCCGGGAACTTCGAATAAAAATGTTTCGGGGTCCTCACCTTCTTGTATAAGTCCTTCTGCAAGTCTTTCCTGGAGTACTTGTTTTTACCCGTTGTTTCCAGTTCCCTTTCCTCCAATTCCTGTTTCAATTCCGCTACCTTCAAATCCGCAAGGCGCACTTTTCTTGAACACATTTTGTCTTTGACGAGGTATCAGTCTGTTTCACACGAAAAGTTTATCAGTTTGTTAAAAATTCACTTCGCGAATTCTTTTCCACGGGCCACCAGTCTATTGTCTGTTTCACACGAACAGTGTATCAGTTTATATTCCCACGCACAATTGTCCACTCCGCGAAAACCGGGCCACTGTCTATTTTGGGCGTACAAAAAGGTCTATCAATTTATTTTTCTGACTATCCACTCCACGATCACTTGTTTATTTTCAAAATCTCGCTTCCGACACCAATTGTAACGTAAATAAACTTAACTTGGTTTTACTAATTTATTTCACACTCTACAACTCAATTTATAATAAGCCACTGTATAGCTCGATCGTATGGGCTCGTTCAGACTGTCACTCCCTCTTGAGGATTGCCTATTTATCTCCGTTACAGAATTCCCGATCTTTCGAATTCTGGCAGTTGGCGACCAGCATGTTCCAATTGTTTCCAATATTGACCGTTGTTTTCCGCGGCAGAGCGACTGGATTGTTCTCGAATATCTCCGGGGATGACCTCATCGTTGTCGAGGGCAACGCGTGAGGCGACAGGTCCGGCCTAGGTTCGTTACAATAATATGTTTTCAAATTATTAAAACGATAATTCGCATTTCTTCAGTGACTTTTGAGTAACTTAATAACATTACATTAGGTATGCAAAACTGCAAGATTACAAAATATAAAGGGCAATTTAATTGTTTTATAATTACCTACAAAATATATCCCCAATAGGCCTATTCCACTAATGATGAATAATGAGACCAATCTGTTTTTGTTGGAAGTGCGTGTTGAATTGGAGAGAGGGTTCTATTGAATAGGGAACATATAGCGAGCATAGAAATAGAACTGACCGCTGGAGAGTGTATATAACATACAATCCTTGTAGCAGATATGGAAATGTGGAAGTCAGTCATCAGTATGGAAGGCAGAGGTAAGGAGAACTATCTCTGTTACAAAAAGTGTGTCCCTAAAAACGTATTGAATTTAGATGGCGTTACTGTACCAGAATACTGTTTTAAAAGAGATAAACAACGAAATTCATACCATACTATCAGTGCCGGACTGGCCCATCTTGACCAAGTGATATTTTGAAGAATTGGGGCCCCCAAATAGACTGGGATCATTCTCATAGATTATCTCCTATCCTATGGATTTCTCACAATTTCACTGGGACAGTCCGGCGCTGCCGAATGTCATTCTGGCTACTTTCTGACACGTTTTTTAATGTTTTTTGGTGGCCACCTTTTGAGTTAAATAACCTCACCTCTACCCTTCATAGTCACCAGATAGGTAAGGAAGTTTGAAACAACAATAGACAAGTAACGTGACATATTATTTTTTTGAATAAAAATGTTGAAATCCTTGTGAATCACAACAAATGCTGGACAAACTGCAAGAAAGTAATGGGATCCAATATCTTGCATGTATAAATTTTTTTTTGGGTCTAGTTGTCACCAGAATAATTTGAAAAATTGCCTATTTACCAATGTTGATGGATCGCTGCCATATTTATTCAGCAGCTTTTTTCATAAAAGAGCTGTTCAAAGACAGGAGCGCCATTTAATCCAAATGGAATAGTTCAATCAGAAACGTAATTGGTTGGGATTTAGAATTTACCTTAGGTTTGTATGCTGCCAAACAAACGTTGTGGGATGTACACAACAACAATAACTTGGAAAACCACTATAAAAAATACGCACCAAAACTTCTACCTCTGTGTTGGTATGGAAATTATTTTAAGGGTTCAGTTGATTTTTCTGAAAGTTGTTGCAATATACGTTCGTACCTATGGTTCAATCATTGCCTGTATGTATCATCCTAAATTGACATAGGTTTCTGCTAAAAATGGTACATTTATCTACACGTATATTGTGAAGTACATAAAGATGGATATTTATCATATTTGTTGCCCCTTGTATGAAAACTTGTCGATTATATCGGACAAAGTTGTGTATACCGATACATATTTTAGGTTATTATAAAACAATTAAATCTGATTAAACTGATTATTTTATTTTACGGTTATGCATACCTAATTTAATGTTATAAGTTACTCAGAAGTCACTAAATAGGATGTATGGCTCACCCTGTATGAAAAGTAATCATAGCGAAATCTTCTAGCCTAAAAATTGTGAACAGGTAGGTATTAACTTTATGAAATAATTTATCTGTGGCGCAACTGTAGAATTATTGAGTGTTTGTAAAAACCAATTATTATTTATTCGTGAATCACCCTGTAACCGTGAATATTTTAAGCTGTACCTTTTTATGAACATCTAACCAAAACTTATATTAAATTTATTCACGCAAAATAAAGTTCATCCAGCTTTTCAATTTGAAGAAATAAACTGATGAAATCAACAATTCTCCACTTCAACGCCCTGTATCTCGAAAACTGGTCATAGGATCGGATATAAAATTAATTCCTCTCAAGACTTTATTAAAATAATTATATACTGAGAAAATGCCCCCACCCCTCGAAATTCGGTTCACCATGATAGAGCTTTAGTCTTCCCAGATGAACAACTTTCATCTTGGTCCTAGGGCTGCGCCGGATTCTGTAAACCACGTCGTTGATCCTCTTCTTTACATCGTACGGTCCTTCCCAAACTTTCATTCTGTTAATAGCCAATTTTTTGCAAGTCCCTCACTTCTACCTCTTGGGTACTCCGTTATCCGAGCATCAAATCACAGGGCAATCGAAGTTCTCTTCCAAAGATAATGCTAGCCGGGGTGAGCTTGGTTGAATCATGCAAAGCTGCTCCAGAAATATTGAATCCATTATCTGTCACAGGTCCAGCTACATCAATGTCAATCCATGCAGATGGAGCACCCACGTTGTCTTTCTTCATTTCACCCCTGGACCTTATTTTGGAACCAGCTTCCTACGTCGTCTTGACATTGAACCCAGTAGAACCTCTGCCTGATCTTCTCCAAAGTCTTATTGACTCAAAGATATCCTCCTGATTTTTCCTTATTAATTTTATTCAAGACTTCAACCATTCTCTTGGGAAATTGACGACCTCCGATCAGCTGACTACCATATCCGTTTACATTTTCTACGCCCAGGAAAATCCACTGTGCCAATATTGCCTTGAAGATGGGATCTCTCACGGAAATATCTCTCCGCTCCGTTCTCTTTCCATCGTAGAATGTTTGGATCGGTTTCTTTATCCTGCCTCATGCCTGTGGAAGTCCATTCTCCTCAGTCTCGTTCGTCTGATATCAGCGACTCCTTCATGGCATTTAATACGCTTACAAGCTTCTGGACACGGTCTTCCAGATAAGGAATCCGCATTACAATGCAGTCGTCCTGTGCGTTGTTTGAATTCAAAATGGTACTGGTTCAGCTTTTCTATGCATCTAGCTATATGTCCGTCTGGGCTTTTCATCTCCAATAGCAATTTCAGGGCCACGTGGTGTGTCCTGATGAGAGAGTCTTTCTATATGAGTATTTGTGGAAGTGACCTACCGCACTAACGATCGCTAAAAGTTCCTTCCAGAACGGATCATTTCGGGTGTAGACATCACCTTGCTATTCGATTACCTTGTACATGTCATAATACAGCTCCAAGTCCGGTATTGCTTGCATATGGGTCCCGTATGAACAAGTCTTTTTACTATGGGTACATCAAGATTGAACTTTCGATAGACCAGTGGAAGTTTACCCGTTATCCTGCAACTTATGTAGTGGAGCCGCAATATCTGCGAATCCCTCCACGAAACGGCGATAATAAGTACACAGGCCTAGGAATCTTCTCACTTCGTGTTCATATTTTGGTCTCGGCCAGTCTCGAATAGTCTGTATTTTTTATTCGTTGTTTCGAATGCCTTTTACCGAGTCTGTGTGACCTGAGAAATCCACTTATTTCTGGAATAAGGAGCATCTCTTAAGGGTTGGCACTTTCTCAAACGTCCAAAGGCAGGTTTGCTAGATGTCTCTCTGAATTTTTACGCATAACCATGACATCATCAACATACACCAGGCAAGTTTTCCAAGTGAGTCCACGCAATATCAGCTCTATCAATCTATAGTCCGCCACCAGTAGTAAAGTAGTAAACGCAGTCTTCTCCTTAATCGTCTTCATGTGTGCCTACTTGCCAGTATCTGCACTTGTTGGAAACCATTGTGAGCCTGCCAATGTGGCGAGTTATCATCAATTCGAGGTAATGGGTAGCTGTCCTTTTTTGTGAGGTCATTAAGTTTCCTATAATCCTCAAGAATCTAGATCCATCCTTCTTGGAAACCAGTACCACCGGGGTGGACCATGAACTTGATGATTCTTTGATAATTTTTCGACAAACTTTCTCACCTCCTAGTGTTTGGCAAATGGCAATATTCTTGGTGGTTGTCGAATCGGGTGGGCTTGACCGGTGTCTATTATATGCAGGACCTGGTTATTTTATCCTTTTGGTGACTCTGCGGACTCACTTTTTTCGGCAATGAATCTCAAGGCGGCTTCGTATTTCTTCGGTGACAAATGATGGTTTCCAGTATGTCATCAGCTGAGCCTCTTTGATCTAGTATCTACTCGTTTGACATTTCTCTACCCACTCAACTGGCTCGCACACTCCTATGGTTTTGCTTTTCTGGACTGTTATTCCATCAGGAAATATATCAACATTTCTGACTGGGATGTCTCGTTCTGTTTATATGAGAGCTCGTGCAAGTGATTATTTACTGCGGAAATTCTTCATATGGCTGTACTATTCCAATCTCTTAATTGAGCGTTAACAATATTCTCAGATGAACGAGGTATTCTAATAGTTATGGATATGCACAGTTTCACAGAACACGCTCTTTCGACTGGTGTTGTTGAAATGAAGTCTTACCCATCAATTCCACGGTTATTTATCAAATTCATCATAAGAATGAACTCGTCGTCTATGTCCGACACAAAAACTCATTGGCAGTGGTCTGAGGATTGATGTGATGTAAGCTTTCCTCGTATCTATGCATTATTTTCAGTTACCGTTCGTAGGGCAAAATTGGAGTTGTTTTACATTGTTTGATCCTCGAATATCGCTGCGGACCAGGGCAACTTACAGAAACAAGTGTTTACTCGTATAGTGCATATGACATCTCTTTGGTTCACCTCTCCTTTAATGGTCAAACTATCGGTAGTTCTTCTGATTCCTGGATGACACTGGAGGCTTCGCTATCGTTGCCAGCATGCGCCTCGACATGCTGGAAAATTTTGGTTATTCTGGTTCCTATCCGAGGACACTCTATATGATTCTGTCCTCGCAGGTAAGTAAGAACGGGGGGTATTCTAGTAGGTGATGACGAGCATGGTGGCACTCATACCCTGCAATCTCTCTTGAAGTTTTTATTTTCCCTCTTGATCTGTTATTAGCACTTGTATTTCTCGGTTTCAATTTTTCTAGTCCTCTAACAAACATCTGCCTTATGCTGTCACTTTTGTTTCTTCCTGGGTTGACTCTCCGATCAATACCGCTCTTACTTCCGGCCTTGAGTATTGGAAGCTGCTTCCACTACCAAGGAACGAACCAAAGAATCACTGCATATCTCAAAGGGTGTTGATCTCAAGGCATTTTATTTGTATTTCAATATCTCTCTAAGCCTCAAAGAGTATCTGCACCGCCAACTGTTCTATGAAATCCTCTGTTGCATCTAGGTAGGCAAGCTCGTATTTTCAACTGTGCCCGGTACAACCGTTCTCGATGGTGGTCCTCATACCTCGATTCCAGAGCCGTAGTCTCCATACTTGCGATGCTGGTCTTCCGGAATGGTCTGTAACATCGCCAAAGCAGGTCCCTTCAAGCCTTCTCTTCATTTTCCCATCCATTGGCCGTAGCCGTTGCTCCAAACTGTGAGAGATGACGCATAAATAATATTACATTATCAACACCTGCCGATATCGTTAACTCTTTTGCTTCGCTCTGCAGCAGTGTGTATACTCCTAATAATAACTATCAGAATATGAAAAATGATACACTACATAACCCTAGTCAATATCTCGACATACCTGGAATATCAACCGAAAAAATAATTGCAACCTCGAAAAAATTTAAGAATAAATTTACTTGTGGACCCGATAACATCCTAACTAATACTGTGAAGAAACACATTCTACGTGCCCTCTTTATGCTATATAATAAGATGATACTGAAAGAATCATTCTCAGAAATTTGGAAAACTTCACGAGTATGTCCTGTCTTTAAATCTGGGTTGACATCAGACATCATAAATTACTGACCAATCGTGCTTTTTTCCTTTTTTAATATTTAAATTTTCTGTCAACCATAATTTATGAACAAATCAGAACCTTCTTGACCGACTGCCAACAAGGGTTTGTGAAAAAAAAGAGTACTTCCACCAACCTATCCACTTTTACCAAATTTGTGTCGAATGCCTTGGATAACAGGAAACCCATTGATGTTGTCTATACACTGACTTTAGCAAGGCATTCGACAAAGTTTCCCATCAACACCTTCTGAACAAACTCAACTACTTCGGATTCAGCAGAAGACTCCAAAATCTTTTCAAGTCATTTCTTTTGAACATAACATTGTATGTCGAATACGGAGGGGACTGCTTTTCCGCAACCTCTGGTGTACCACAAGGGTCTAATTTAGGCCCCCTACTTTTTGTACTGTTCATAAATGACTTCGGTGACTCCATAAACTCAAACACGCTACTATTTTCTGATGATCTTGAGATGTATAAAATAATAAACAATATCTCGGATTCAATAGTCCTAGAAATCGATTGATGTACCTATATTAACCTACCACTTGATGTAAATGAATGCAAAATTATGACTTATAACAGGACTTCTTCACCAGTGGAATTCAACTATACGAATATTAACATATATATCAATCGCATATCTGTATGTGAAGACCTTATTTGATAGCAAGCTAACTTTTGCAGCACACATTGAATACCTAACAACCAAAGCAGCCCGCGTCCGAGGATTTTGTAACGAAGTTACTATTTTTCCGCTATATTTATCAACCAAAAGCTCCCTGTGAGGATTCAATTTCATCTTGACGGTAATAATAGGTCTAGAAATACCCTTCGTGTTCGTGATAAATCCCCAATAAATAGACCAAACATCCTCCGTAGATCACGCCAATACTACGACGCGTATATATAAGCACGCGCGAGTATTACCTGCGCCAGCCAAGCGACTCTCGAGAAAACATTTTCATCGAGCCAGCTGGGCTATGTACAAACGCCGCCGAGAGAATTTAGTCATCCGCTAGAAGCCAGAGACAGCAGTCCAGTCGAGACAAAAGCGCACGCTGCGAGCTGACGTCATCCGGCCGAGTCACACCACATGGATTGATAGCAAGGAGAATTTTTACAAGCTGGGTAATTATACTAGGAAAATATAATTTGTATTTCGATCGACAGAGTCCACAAAATGGCACGCGCCTATAATTCGGTCGAGAGGAATCCGCAAAAGAGGGGGAAGCCGACTGTAGTTCCGTTTCGAAATATTTCAAAGATTCATTAGCTTGCCGAGCCTAGCAGAAGCAGTCACGCGTTCGACCAATAGTATCCAGAGTGTGAGCCAGATACCGAAGCAGTCTACGGCCGTCCCGAGCCTTGCCGAAGCAGTGAGATCGGAGTTTGGGTAAATATTTTATGTCAGGTGAAAAATATCGGAAATATTTGTAAGTACCACAGGTGCGATTCGCGCATGATCGAACCATAGCCGTAAGAGGCACATATTCATTTCAATGCTGCTCTGGTAATTTCTGCATACCAGTCCGTACGATACCCCCGCATGAGCTTTTTGGTTGCTTAGTTCACCCCGCTTGCTTGAGTACACCCCTCCCCGTGTTTTCTGTATATAGTGCTTGCCATATTGTTTATTTGTTGTGATAACTTGAGGCTGCCATCAGCCGCCCTACCTGTATTTCTTTTATCAATATACCTGTTAATCCTGTTTTTAGAGTATTCTTTCATTTACTATCTTGAGTAGAATTTAAGCACCTAGTGCGCAGTCGGCACCCAGGTTCGAAACCCAGTAAAAGGCAATCAAAGCCTGCCTTGCTGGCCCCGTTACATTGTCACGACTATACTGACCCCTGGAGTGTTTTTCTTCACTGAGACTGCCCGGAGCAAAAGTGGCCTTTTCCAGTATAAACAAAAAGGTGGCGCCCGAGGAAAACCGAGAATAGTGAAAGGCGCCAAAGTTTGATAGTAGGGGGAGAGACCCCTTTACACTTTGTTATTCGTAACTGTGAAGAATTCAGTTCTATATACGCGATGCGTACTATTTACTTTTCACTTGTTAGAACTGAGCTGGAATATTGTAGTTGAATTTGGAATCCTTCACAAGGGAAGTATGACTCTCTCAAATGTCTATAGTTCAAGAAACATTACACTTACCCAGATAATAACTATAGTCATCAACTACTACTGGAGGGATTACATTTTTTTCTCTGAGGAAGCGCAGGGAGATCTCGGACCTAATGTTTGTCTATAAACTCATGAATAGCCTTGAAGACTCCCCTCTTCAATCAATTTTTACGAACCAAGAATTACCTCTAGGTCAAACATTACCTTTTATATAAATGTACCCAATACATCAGTTCAACAGTCCTTCGTTGAACATGTACAGAGAGTTAAATAGGCTTGAAGGTGTTGACATATTCAACCTAACTCTTCGGCAATACAAAAACCTTGTTTTCAGAAGTATTCCAAACAAACTGAGGAATTGAGAATATTTCATTATTCCTGTCCTTTCTGTACATATGTCACATATATCACTTTATACATTATAACTACTACTTTGTCACATAGGCCACATTATTCATTATCACTATTACATAATTACCTATAATGTACTGAGATCACCATTTTATTATAGAAAGTATGATATACAGTTTTTCCCGCTTAGTAGTAGAGTACCTACGGTGGTTAACCAAAATTACAGCTTTACCAAAGTAACCAATCGCGATAAAGTAATTCTTGCTTCCCATCATTTTCATATAAGATGCTGATTAAATCGAAATTTTAATGAGCAATACCTATGATTTTTGAGAATATTTCTTATGGCTTATAATTAATTCGCAACTTGGGGCCAATATCCCTAGTAAGTAGGTGCACTTCTACAAACGACAAATCATCAAAACATAAATAAATAGCATATCCAGGATTTCACTTCTTGAAAACGTGTTTTTTCTTTATTAAGAACGAATTTCTCCTATTTGCCAAAGTTATTTTTGTTCATAAGACAACCTGGCGATATATTTGTCCATATTCATACTAACTTTCCCAATGAAAAACTCCCTCGAACATAAAAAACATTGCCGCTTCTTTAAACATTTATATCTAAATATCTACAAACAGAATTGGTTTTTGAAGCAAGACATGCATTTTTCATGATTTGGTTTCTTTTCAGGTAGGTTCTGTTATTAGAGGAAGTGTTATATCAGGACAAGAAGCCTTAGGTCATGTTGGAAATGCCGCAAATCATGCTAAGAGTGCCATTCACAGTACAAGACGTACACTGCCAAAAATAATATTGAGAAAAATTCCAGCCTATACCTGGGAGCCAAGAACAAAAGCGCCAATCATCACTCCTCGGATTTTTTATATGGCAGATAATGATAAAAAACTCGAGAATCTGATAGGTTAGTGGGGAATACATACCTAGGTTGTTTGGGACAGTTATACAATTTTATCCAAAACTGAAACTTCCTTGAAAGTTGCATTTTATTGATTTCATTACAAATCCTCATTTCAATTATTAATACAGAAAGAGCATGAAGAACAATTTGTGTTTTTGAAAATGTAATCAAAGTTATTATTGTCAATTAGATGCCATTTTTCATAAAATGGTAACATTGTGCTTTATTTATATTTTCTGGTATATGGTCTATAATTTGCGCTTTATAACTTATTGATTATTATTTTCAGAAATTATTCAGTTTACAAAAATTTATATTTGTAAGTTTTTGGGCATGGAGAAAATCCTCTATGGACACCCTTTGATAGTAGGGGAACTCCTTAGGCTCGTCTGGCCGTGGCCTCCTATAAACTTGGGCCTTTTGACCCATTGTATCTTACCTGTTATTAAGTCTTACAGTAACCACTCCAGTAATTGTATGCCTAGTATGAGTTTGCAAGTGCCTTACTGGGTGTGTCCTGTATAGTTTCTGTTCGCCAGTCGGTTACCCAAAAATTGACCATATATATTCTGCGATCCAGAGCTCAGCAGTTGTACAGTATATGTGATATAGTTTCTGGTTCCTTGCAACATAGTATGGTTAGGTCACCATTGTACAGGACCATTTTATTGAGATTCCCATATAATTGCTAATGTTCAATCATGCTCCCGCACCATTCTTTTTCTTAAACACGTTGTTTCTTAGCATTGAGCTCACCCTGACTACAGTGGGTTCCTCGACCCATTTTTGTCTGAGAGACCTAATGATTTAGTCCATTATGGAAAGCAGCTAGTAAAATGTGTTCTAGCTGACTTTCGAAAGGCAGCGTCCAGATATTAGATGGACCTCTCTGGGGCTGAGGCTAAATCATTGAAACAGTTCCGCAGGCTGGCCACCAAGTAGTACAGTGGTCCCAACCCATTGGTAATGCTCTGGGAGGCTGCCACATCAATTGGTGGGGATCCGAGCTCGTGTAATCAGGGAGTATTGCTGAGGCCATCAAGGTCAACTACCGCCCTCGGTGCAGAAATTTCACTTGAAACTAGTCCATTTATCTACTACCTCCTTTTTTCTTTTTCTTTCCTTTTCTTCTTTCTTTTCTAACCAACACTTCCAAATCATGAGAAGTCCAATGAAAATAAATGTTCCAACAGCGGTTGCTAATAATTCCCCCAAAAGCAACTTCAGAATAGATTTCTGTAATATCCGAGGCCTCAACTCCAACATCAATTCAATACTCTACCTCCTGCAAACTAACAGGCCTCATTTGCAGGCTCTAACAGAGACACAAATCAAACCCTCCTCCAACAGCACCCACCTCCTGTTTCCTGGTTTCGAACTTGAAACGTAATTCAAATTCAAGACTGGTATCTGTGTCTGCACTTACAGCGATCTTTCCCGCTGTAAACAGGAGCACTTAAGACCAAAGGACGGTCTAGAGATTATGTGGTTCAAGCTAACTCTTGAAAAGTGAACAAAATTTATCTGCTGGCTGTACACCCCTACCAACCCTCCTTACGTCAACCTCTTCCAACATATCTCCGACATACTGGAGCTGTTGCAAACTAACCATCCCAACGCAGAAGTTATATTTTTGGGTGATTTCAACGTCCACAACGCTGAGATCGAACCGCACCACAGTGGTCCCAAATCACAAATCGCCGACCAAAAATCGAAAAATAAAGTTTATATTTAAGGAATTCTAACTGTTGGGCTAGGTAAATGGGTATTTTTCACGTCCCTTCCAGGGTCGGGAAGTGCCAGGTGTTATAATATAGCCGTTGGGATACCATTCTGGCCGGAACGCTCGAGCATGTAGCATCAGTCGTGCAGTACGGTCTAAAAATTACGTTGTGTTTGAAGTAGAATTGAGCAATTTGAATTCGTCAGAATGGGATCTCTTCCTGGAAGTAAGTACATCCATTATATCATTGGGATTTTTCATATAAACCACACACCGAGCAACAAAGAATTTAAACATCTACTATAATTTGTCGTGCCCGCGGCGAAAAAAAGTTATGTTTACATTGAGTAAAAGTTAATAATTCTACATAATTCAGTGACCAATCGAGTGTCACGTTATTCTTTATACTCTTGAGTAATACACCATCAAAAATCAGCTGCTTCAATTTGCCCCTTTGGTTACGGTGAATTTTCTTTCTTCGAGAAATCACATTTGATTCCGGATGTATGCACGCTCTATCTTTCGCAAATTTTGATATATCGGGCTAATTTATACAAATAGGCTAGGGGATAAGGACGGTTGGTATTGAATTTGAAAAGAATCGCTTAAGGGGTTTGAATTTTTTTTTTTTTTAATATTCAAAAATCGTTGGTGGTCCGCCATTTTTAGGCCTCCATCTTGTTTTTGGAAAACTTGACTTCGCATTCGTGTTCATCGATCTCAAAAATCTCCGAGTACTGAATTTTGTAGCGAATAATTCGAATTTGGAAGAAATGGTCCGCCATTTTTGGGCCGCCATCTTGTTTTTGAGAATTTTCACTTCAGATTCGTGTTGAGCGACTCCAAAAACCCCCGAGTACCAAATTTCGTAGCGAATGATTCAAATTTGGAGGAAATAGTCTGCCATTTTTAGACCGCCATCTTGTTTTTGTAAAACTTGACTTCAGATTCGTGTTCATCAATCTCAGGAATCTCCAAGTATACCCGACAACACCAACCACCAAGCCAACATTCTTGATCTCTTCCTCACGACACATCCCGCCCAATACCAACTCTCTATATCCTCCCTACTCGGAAAATCCAATCATAAACTCATCTCAGCCACGTACCAACGAACAATCGCGCCCAAAATCGGCTCTGGAACCTCTATTGTCTGGTATTATAGATCAGCAAAATGGCATGAACTGAAGGACTTTTACCTATCATTTCCATGTAAAGATGTCTGCTTCCGCTCACAAGACCCTTCTACTTGTGCAGAATCTGTCATCAGGCTAGGTATGGACTCTTACATCCCTCATGGTACAAGACATATCTCCAACCCCAAGTCCTGGTTCAACCAAGAATGCAACCGTGCGGTGCGGGCCAAAAATATAGCATATCGACTTTGGTGCGAACTCCCAACAATCGCTCACCGAGAAGCCTTCGTCCACGCGAGGAACACTTGCAGTAGAACGATTGAACTTGCCAAAGAATCTCATGACACGAGAATATGCAATAAACTTGCCAATACCCCTCCTGGATCAAAGACAGTCTGGTTTCTGGCCAAGGCAATAGATAAGAATTTTACATCTTCTTATCTACCACCATGCGAGAGGTCCAACGGCACGACGGCTGTGTCGTCCAAAGAAAAAGCGGATCTGCTGGCCCATATGTTTAGTTCTAACCCTCGATACCATTGGGAAGTAGACCCCAACGATACCTAGAATAAACTCATCAATGTCTGATGTGGCTTTCCGCTCCCGCACTATCAAGCGAATCCTACGAAATGTTGACTCTCATAAGGCAACAGGACCAGATGGAATTCCGATAATTTTCCTGAAGAACTGTGCTCTCTGTAGATTCTTAAAAACGCTAGAGTCCAACCCCTACTACACTGCTCTCTGCCATATCCATATCTGCATAAGTTATGCAGAAAGAGATCAACATAGAACTCATCAAACATCTGAAAAAATTCGAGATAATTCACGACAGACAATATGAATGAATGAATGCTTTATTTATCATCTGATAATCAGTTTACAATGTAAATTTAAAAATGTTATAAATCATGACAGAAATGACAGAAATTCACACAAATATATGTATAAATAAAATAATAGATAAAACAGTGAATTGAAAGTAATACCCACAACAAGAACAAACTAGGTAATATATAATATTCAATTTGTCACATATTCTCTCAATTTTGACTCAAACAATTTTATGGAAGGAGATTCCTTGATTTCACGAGGAAGTAAATTGAATTCGACAATACCTTTGAAAAAGACATATTTCGTCGAAATATATTTAGTGGTTGGTTTTACATAAAAATTTATATTCTTGACGCTCGATCATGAATATTCCTCAAAGGAATCAATTGACTCTGTAAATAATTAGGCAGTAAATTATTTATCATTTTGAAAATGAAAATCATTGTTCGAATATAATGATTTTGCTTCACATTTATCGTCTGTCAGAAACCTACTTGTGAAGCGAAGTGAAAATGCTCTTGGACGAAGAAGATGACCGGGATATATTTGATCTTGTGAATTTAGCTAACATACAAATGGAAAGGAGCTAGTGAGTACATCCCTTGTGGTTGGATAAAGAAAAAACTAGTGGTTCGTTCAACGTTATGCGGGAGCTCAACATGTACCCTGTATGTAGATGTACATGTACCATTTGCACGGAATTTCTCAGATATTTTTTCGCATGCCTGGTCTTGTGCAATTCAGGCTCAGTAATCCTATGGTCTATGGTCGTATGAGGTTGGATATAGTTGCACTTCTTCGCAGAACTTTATATTGAATTGGAAATCGTCACGCACATGGTGCTAAAGTCGAAAAACAAACACTGGTTAAAGGCTTTCGTATGGCATTCCAGACAGCACGGAATACTTCTAGAATATTCTCTAAATATCCGAGTATATTCCGAATATACATGGAATATTCCTAGAATATTCACATGCCTCTAGCATATTCCAGGAATATTCTAATATGCATATTCCTGGAATATTCTCGGGAGAATGTACCACGAATATTCTCGTGAGAATATTCCTGTATGAATATTCATAGAATATTCCTGTGTGCATATTCATGGCATAATCATGTATGAATATTCATAGAATAATCAAAATTGAATATTCTGTATTGTATATTCATGGAATATTATCCCTTATTTATATGGTATGAACACCAATAACCATTTTTGTGTTCAAAATATAGGAAATGTATGAGAAAAAGTGTTTTTGTTCAGACAATCTGACAAAAATACACTACTGTACTGACCAAATTATAATTGGTCGGAAAATATCGAGGTGCACTCTCACGACCAATCAAAACCATTCCGCGCGCGTCAGCGTCTGTCGTTCATCCGGTAGTCGTAGCTTAACCTGATGGCAGAGCTGTAAAGTTGAATGCATTTTAAATTGACATTTGACAACTTTTCATTTTACTGATATGGGTTACATTTGCATATTTGTATGTGAAACTACTGTGTTTGGAATTGTTTAACAAATATTCTTAATAATCACCACAGTGTGGTAAGTACACTTTTATGTTACCATTCATTTCATTCCATAAGAATTTCATTTGTATATCACTGATCATTCCATTTTCAAGGCGTTTTCTACAAAATGCCTAAAAGAAAAAGATACAGTGCTTGGGTATAAGGAAGTACCCCAGGAAACTGAGAATTTTCTTAATGCAATTTTTACACAAACTCCGTCACAGCATGCAAAAAGGCAGTTAAGTAATCAAGTTGAAACTATTAGTGATATAATGGATTCAAGTTTTTCTGATTCAGATAGCAGTAGTTCGATCTTGCAATTCTTGTTTTTCAGAGATATCCCCTTAGTGACAGAAGAAACGGGTTAATAAAATATGTGTTATCATTATTATAACTATATAGAAATAGACCTGTTCAAATTCATGTTCTTTTATTTCATTCTAGCGAAGGGGTGCGCAGTCTGCGGATATCAAATGTTTTTTTTTAGTGGAACCTGCAATTCCAATCCGCAAATACTCTTAGGAAAACAATTACGTATGGCACTACTACATAATTTTTGAAATGAAGTTTTGTTTCTTGGCGAATGTAAGCAAATACATTGCTTGAATTGTCAGGCATAATTGTAGAAGTTCTTATTATTGATGTGAAAGTGCCATTCAATATTTTATATTTGAGGATACTCATGTGGTATTTTTCTTTATTTTCTCAATTTCAGAAGATTCAGCGAATGGTTATTTTGTTCTGAAAACCTTCAAGGATATCAAGGGAATATTACTATCATATTTCTGAATTACTTTGAATATTCTCGGAATATTCATAGAATATGTTCATGGAATATTCTAGGATTATCCTTTCTGGAATATTCATGGAATATCGTAGGTATATTCTGGATTTACAAGGAATATTCACAGAGGATATTCCAGGAGTATCATTTCTGGAATATTCATGGAATTCAATTCCAACCCAAAAAAATTTTCTGGATACTCCGGGAATATTCCTTATGGAATATTCAAGGAATATTTCACAAGGTGTCACCTCTATCTGTATTGCATCATAAGCTAACGTGCAGGTGGCACATGCCCGTACCACTGCAGTCCCACGCCTCTACCTAGCACCCGTTGTGTGGGAATTACGCCTATCGGTACAAAACACAAAAGTTTTGAGTGTTCAAATGCACAAAATATGTCGCTAGTTACCAAAAACAGCAAATATTTGACAATAAATGCCGTTTCATATGCATCAGACCTGGGCATATTACTAAAAAATATATAGAACATACGTTGTAGTAAATGCTAAAAAAAACATCGTGGCGATATGTCCAACGTCAATGACAATGCGAATGTCGTTTTTGAAAAACCTCAATCTAGTAAAGAAAACGACCAGTGTCACACCCCGTACCAATACAGAAAATCATATACAAAAAAATTATCATTTCAATACCACCGGCAACTGTAAACAAGAGAGAACAGAGAACTATATTCTCGGAAATGAATGTTATATTGAGACTCTTTATACTGGTGCCACTGAAACAAACAGACACATAAATGTCACGATCGGCAATTCTTTAAAAGCATTAAATGAAGCGGTAAATTTCAAAGCAATGAATGAATTATTAGGTCGCATAGGCAATTTATGTCCGAAGTTATAACTCATTACTTTGAAAACATCACCGCCCATATTCAAACAGAAAATGGTTATAGTGGGGATATTCTATATAAGCACGGTTTCCAAATGTAATTTCTCAATCAATCGACAGTAATCGAATCGAATCAATCTAGCTCAGTGCTCAGTAACCGTAAAAAGTAAGTTAATCCACGAATCGGTGTCCAGCATGTCGATATCAGTTATAGAAATGTTGATTTCAAAATCAGTATAGAAATATTAGTCATAATGTAAATAAGTGAGGAATAATCAAATCTGTCGTTTAATAAATATGTTCTATTCGCAAAATATCATGACAACACTACGCGATCAGTGAACGGAAAGAGTTATCAGTGTAAAAATAATAAATAATAATAGAAATTATGGAACACACGTATATCGCTAAATCCATTTAATATAGAAGAAAACCCATCGGTTCGAATACTTCATCTTTTCGGGAAAAATTCGTAATATAAACTGAATACAATAAAACATCGCATAATCTAAAATGAAGTGCCGAAGTGAATCCCCAAATAAGTAGTGATACACCGAAGAAAACAGGAATCGAATTAAATCAAAACGCGTAAATAAATACTCAAGGGTGAATAAAAGTGATTCAATGAAAACTGAAGTAAGTAATTAATTTTTGTATTGTACTTGGTAATGTGCCACTCCAACAGTATTATTTCCCATGTATCAATATTTGATCATTGATTTTACAGGTACTATTTACTAAAAACTATTATTTTGTTGTCTGATTTTCAAAATTTAATATGAAGTATTCGAAATGAATATGATGAAAACTGTTGACTGACTATCATAAAATTTGTCTTTATTGTTTGAAATCACTTGTAATTTTTTTCCAAATGAACATGACTGTAGCTAGTTTTATATCTTATTATAATTATTTCCTAAAACATCTTCAAGTGCATTATTTCAACTAAATCCTAAAGTTCTGAGATCTGTAAATGTTTGTCACAGATAAACAACCCACGTTCCAAAAACCTACAGGGTGAGGAAAAATACCTGTAACTGCACCGGGTAAATTTCCATGTTGTTCATCATTTTGATTAACAACCCTCTGTATATTTTAGGTAAGTTCTTTTGAGCAATCCTAACGGAAGTCGTACAGGGTAGAGTGATTCATTCATAATATCTTATTATTTCAGCGCATATTTGGCAGTTAATGTAGAGTTGTTAATTTTACTGTTATCCAGGGGCGTCACCATCAAGGCCAGTGGCGTAACAATGGTGTTGCAGGTCTGGTGTTTCATATTCATAACACTCTGTATCGCTATAGTTTAACACTGGCAGATAATGATGGAATCATAAAATTTTATATAACTCTTAAAATAGGCCAGTGGCGTAACACCAGTATCACTCGTAATACGGGATCATTTTGCAAACGCTCCATTTTGAGAAGAAGCAATGGGACTGAACGTCAAGGTAGAGTTTTGATTGATTATGTCTCTCAAAGATAATATATTATAAACTCAACAAATGGGTTGGGTTTTTTAGTTACAGGCGAAGATAAAATTATCCATTCCCACTTCGGTGGGATGATTATCTCGGAAAATTTTCATAGATCATATGGAGTGTGTATATATATATATATATATATATATATATATATATATATATATATGCTGGGAATAAAAAATATTACTATTACTTTTTCACCTTAGAGCAGCCGAAGATTTGCAGGGGCATCAAGTCGGTGGGTAGAAGTCCATGGAAAAAAGATTTAGCAAAACATCATATTACCCTTACAAACCATGCACCTCTCGAAATTGATATCTTGATCGGGGCTGATATTGCCGGAAAGTTATTGACTGGTAAAATTGTTCAGTTGCCTTTCGAGATAATAGCAGTGAAAACTTGTCTAGGTTATGCTTTAATGGGTAGGAATAATATAAATAATCATAGTCATATGCTATGTTCGTAACTTCAATGTTCGTGAATGATTTCAAGATTAAAAACCTATAGGAACTTTAGGTAGATTGTTCATCTTCTATGGATTGAAGGTAATCCTTCACTTCTAACAATCCTCCACAGACTAGTTTCTAGAGTCCGTAAATTGAGGATTAGATGTTATTCTACATACGATGAAGGCTAAAAGTATTATTCTGTTGTTCCTTTCGACTTTTTTCAGAATGTTTCGTCTTTTGAAGTTGTAGGTGAAGATCTTACTGAACCTCTTTTTCTGAAAGATTGTTAGAAAGGATGTATTGCTCTTTTATTATGCTCTGATTGAAACCTGTATGGACCTGAGGCATACAAATTTGGGGATATAAACATAATCCAAGGATTGGTTTATACACAACGTCGACTTGATGATGCCTATAGTCGACAAAGAGATTAAAAAATTCGCCCAGAAACATGAGAAAAAACTGCTCGAGTACGTCAACACTGAAGTCTTGCTGCTCTTGAATAACAGACTCAACAAAAAACTCAAGAGATAAAACCCTTCGAATTTGTTTAGTTTGCAGGCTATTGGATAACCAAAAAGGAAGAGCGAAATCATTGGGGTAGTTCATCATAAAGAAAAAATGCTAGTTGGCTGATATATATTTTCTTCAGTTTTTCGGAAAAAAGGTCTGATTCAGTCAATTCGATTCCGAGAAATTGAAGAAAATATTATATATATATATATATATATATGTGGTCAATAAACTAAAGAATATATATATATTAAGAAATGCATGTTTTGCCAGTCACTCGATATGTGGTTGTGTTTTTTTTTTTTAGGAGAACGAGAAAAGGGTTACGTGAGGATGTGTACTATTTTAGATGCTCTCGGTGTTTCAAACCCGAACCCCAGACGACTAAACTTCGAAAAAATAACGATGGAGCCAAGAGGCGCCCTTTCAGATGACCATTTACCGACATTTTCCAGTCGCCAGAGCTCATTTGGAAGTTACTTCGGAAATATAAAGTTGAAAAATATCGAAAATGTTGAGAAGAATAGACATTTCCTTGGTAGCGCATTGAACAACCTGGAGATCGCGAAAAAGTCAGTTGGTGCAAACAATTTGAAGGACTTTATTGTAAAGATGAAGAGTAAGTTCTACACTTGTCTGGATAACAGTAATCTACAGAAAAGACTACCGGTGTATAGAGCTCCGAAGCCTCCCAAAAACACACTGGGATATAGCAAAAGTAAGTCGACCAGTACAATTAATAATATCACTTATTGTGAACAGAACTCATAAACAGTGCTTGGCATCGTGTCTATCTATTTACTTCATTCTGATACCGTTTTATGAACGTGCAGATCGTTTCAGTTTCATACAAACGACTAGTGCTGACTGGGAATCTATAAGAGCCGGCATGATAAACTCTTATGCATACTAACCCAGCGTTGTGATTCATAACAGAATGAAATAAGAGCCCCTTATCACACCCTGGTGACTGAGTCTAGCCCTGGAAATATCCAGTTGCAGAAAAATTATAGTGTTGAAAAAATAACAAATTACGTCTAAAGTAACGCTCTTCAGAAATATTTCCAAAGTGTTTCCTTACTCCGAGCCTCTAATCAAACAATTATTCTTGAATGAAAATTCATTCAAACTTGTACCCATGAATATTGTACCAAAAATTGCTATCAGAAATGAACCAAAAAAGAACTTGCCCTTGAATTATTTCCACGTAACTTATATTCGTTGTCATAGAATAAATCTCTTAAAATCCACTCTTGGAGTTGGAAACTTGAATAGAAGAGTTCAGGTCTTGACAATAGACGCAATATTTTGTACTTTCCGGGACTAACTGCAATGTCTCGACCATACTACTACAGAAAAGACAAGTCCAGAAACGATTTGAAAAAGGATTTCACGGTTTGCAAAAACTAAAGTTTGAACAGAGAGTAGAAAACGTAGACAGACCTAACAGGGAAACCCTAAATTAACCTGCTGTGTGCAAATAAAACAGGAAATGGTTGGATGGATGGATGGATGGATGGAAAGGATACTCCTTCCATAAGGGTACAACCGTGTGGGTGTCGGATAGCCCAGAAAATTGTACGAATGGAGATCTTGAGGGATATATAAGCTAAACAACAAAATCACATTACATATCCTGAAAGAAAGGCATGGTTAATCCACAGAGCGGTACTCAATCAGGCGACTTCCTGAATGCGGGTCCCTGAATAAACAATTGAAAAAAAAACGAAAAACGATAATTTATTAATATCGGACGTGAAAACTTCCGAAGTGTAGCGCGCAGAAAGCAACCTAAATGAAATCCAATCGTGAAACTGTAAGCTGAGACAATCCCTCATAGACACCGCCGCGCTGCCCTGTGGATGCAAAATTCTCAGACGTCTCCTGGTTGCAGCCATAACCGAAGACGGCAGAATGACATTGCTCCAAAAACTGCTGCAGTGGGTTCTTCTTCAAAAATAATCCATCCGAATAATATCCCTTCATGAAAATATTTCCTAAGATTGGAAATGAAGAGAAAGTCAGAGTTCTTCTCAGACTTGACTGAACAAATGCTTGTTTGTGCAGCGGTTTAATAGTTTCTGTTCCCAAATCTCAATATTCTGATTGGCCTAGAGTTCAATTCTGGTCGTGGCCCGTATTTGCAAATGCTGCAATAATCTTTTGTATCCTCGGAACTATCGAGCTGAAATATATACCAAAATGTAGCCTGAACAAAAGCTGATCATTTAAAAATGCAAACCGCCCAGTTGGATTATGCGTTTGAAAACGCTTCGTATTGCACAGGTTTCTACTTTAAGACTGTTGATGCGAAATGGCCTAATTCCTCATCGCATTGTACCAAATAGACAAACATTTGTGAGAATACAAGAAAGGCTGTGCGAATCAGGCACCTTCCAAAGTTTGGCTGCTCTTATTGGGAGACCTGCAACGGTAAGAACAGTGGAGCTGGAGGACGCAGTTTTACTTGAAGTTGAGTGTAGCCCCGATACAAGTAATCGCAAAATTGCACAACAATTAAACATTTCTCACTTTACTGTATGGAAGATTTCAAGGGACTATCAACTGTATCCTTACCACATACAGCGTGTGCAAGCGTTACTACCTGCGGATTTCCCCAAGCGAGTTATTCTACTTGACTTTTGCAAAAACAGGCAGCATCTCCGACATTTCTATCCCGTATATTGTTTACCGATAAAGCGTGTTTTTCTCGAAATTCAATTGTGAACTTTCGTAACAATCATATCTGGGCTGAAGAAAATCCCCATGAGGTTATAGAACATCATTATCAACAACAGTTTTCCGTGAATGTTTGGGTGATTATCTCATTGGATCTCGTCATTTTTTGGAATTTGTATCACCTGTACTATTAGAACATGTCCCACTGGCAGTAAGAGGAGCAATATGACCTCACTTCAGCATAGTAGCACGTCAATTTCTGGAGAAAACTGGATCGGTCGCGCAGGTCCACAGTCATGGCCACCCATGTCACCGGATTTGAATCCTTAGATTTCTTCCTTTATGAAACTCCAGTCAATACTGAAGAAGAATAAAGCCAACGGATACCGGATTCATGTGATCAGATAAGACATACGCCGGAAATATTTCAACGTGTTCGGCAATCGATGTTAAGACGAGGTAATGCTTGCATTGAAGTTGAAGAAGGACATTTTGAGCAACTATTTAAGTTTTGTGTTACTTATTGTTAAATGTTTTCTTACTGAAAAAAATTGCGTACCATTTGTTTGAGTGTGGTTTTAATAAAGGGTTCTCCTTGTTTCATGTTTTTTTTAATTTCCGGGTTACCACATCACAATAAAGTGATTTTTATTTTATTTTTCTCAAAAACAAAGCAAAATACAAAAAAATTATGAAAATAATAAGTTGCAGTTTTAGTGCAATACAAAAATTGCAAAAAAATCAGTGGCGCACATTTTTTTTTTGTCAAAAATATTGGTTAAGGTGCCTTCCGGGACGCCACTGGACATGATATTTTCAATCTAGTTAGGGCTAAATAAGCCCCTTGGTACCCCAAATAACACTGCCAAATTTTAACAGAATCGGCTAAAGTATTATTGAGATATTTAGGAAAAAACTATTTCTTTTAAAAATGTTGACACCCTGTATTTCGAAAACGAAGCATTACCGGACATATGTTTATATTAACTTTTCGTCTTACTCAAAGAATCACCCCTTCAAGTTTGGCCACGTACTTACATAACACCCTGTATACGTCTTCGAGATAGCAATTTCTAGATTTCTTGAGATTAATAACCCGATATCGTAGGTAGAATAAATAGGCCCTTCTCTTCCTATGGCATGTTGGTATCAGGATACGTCCATCTCGAATAGAAATAAATATACATATGACCCTGGTTTCGAAATTGGATGAAAAGACATTTCCTTCAAATTATGTAGCTATTTTGGAGGAAATTATACATTCTACCTGAAGGAAGTATTTGTTTTCTTTATCAAACGAGTCCCCTTGGTACTTGTATTTTAATTGCATATCAAAGGATAGTGGCGATCGTATACAGAAGGAAACAAAATATTATAATAACTTACGTGAAACAATAGTATTAATATGATGAGTTTGCTGATCCAGTAACAATTCATTTCGGAGTTTAGTTAAGATTGGGATAATATACAGTAGAAGAAAAAAACTAGTGTTTTCTTGCCTACGTTTCGAATTCAATTAAGTTCATCCTCAGGGCTCAAAAGTAGTTCTTTCCAATAAATATTTTAAAATTGTATATCATAATCAGACATAATAGATTCATAACAAAAACGAAATTCCATGAGACAATAGTTGAGAAGATGTACTAATAATTTTTTCTTCAACTCTACATTCATCCCAAATTCATTAAATGAAGCCACACACCTTAAGTTACAAGTGAAACATTGAATGAGTAAAAAGGTCCGTTCTTCATTTTCATTGGACCTTGCCACCATAATGTTATTTTTTATAATATCTACATGTGCCATAGAAAACATTTTTTGAATTGAAGACGCGAGTGGATGAAGGTATTATGTACTATGTAACCTCAAAATCTGTTTTTTGTACCTATCTTTCACATTAATGAATCGTTAGTGAGTTATCAAAGATCTTTCATAACCACTTGGATACACCGTTGCTCAGCTAGTCCTGAACGGAAAAATTACTTTGACCTTACTTTACTCAAAAAATGTGTAACATAACACCTCCATCCACTCGCGTCTTTAATTGTTTCCAATTATTATTCCCGATTCTAATGCGGCATATCCCAATAAAAATTAACATATTTATAATTGCATTGAAATGAGTAAATTGGTAGTCCGGTTGCCTCCTTAGAGTCAAACTACACGGATGGAAATTCCGCGGCGTGTTTCACGCGACGGTTTGCACGCTGAAATAGAAACCATGCCTACAAACGAGTTAAACTAGACAATACGTCCCGTAGATTTTAATTCCGTCAGCGCGCGGCGGCGTGAGCGTGTAGAACATTACAAGTTGCGTGGAAATCGCCACCGCCACAATACGCTGGAAACGAAATGCATTGTTTAGTACCGAGCAAACTATGCGAGGCGACGGAAATACAGTTTGGTGAAAAATGTTCGACACCGAAAAATGTATTTGCGAAGTAGAAAAGCGCCCTGCATTGTACAATAGAAAAATAAAGGAGTATATACCATAGGACGGAAATAATAGTCACTACAATTGCTAACCTCGACCACGAACTTTCGTTAAAATAGAGGCTGCTTCAAATGCTCCGTAAGATCTAGTGCACTAGCCCAAATATATTTGGCATGGTGCGCTGTGTCCGCATTTAAAACAAGCGGCATATCGATTATTATAGATTCGGGATACAATAGATCTTTATTGTAAAATATTATATTACTTTGCCGCTCTCATTGTGTTCTTTCTGAACTAGTGACTGACGTCACTGACTATTATTTCCGACTCATGGTATAGCAATAGATATGTTAAAGTGAATATGTGGGAAGAAGTAGGTATGAAAACTGGAATGAGTTAGAGGTCGAACTAGTAGCAAAAAGCACGATTATTGTTTTTCTTGAATGTACTCGATAGAAAAAATGCTGTATGTCAAACTCAGCGAAAATAGATCGTTGCGTGAAACACGCCGCAGAAATTCCGTTCGTGTTGTTTGACTGTTATTGCTATTTCCAATGAAAAACGCATTTAAAATGGGCGTTTTAGGCCAATTTGAATACAAAGCAAAACGAAGTGCCATTATTTTTCAATTTAATATGCGCAAATATGTCCGGTCAAAGTGATCCATTTTTCAGTAACAAAAATATGGAATCTATAAATACAATGTCAGAATATAACAATCAATCTTAAATAACATTTTTCATTTTCATATAATTAATTTATTAATTGATATTTTATAGATCCAGCAAGAAATCAGAATAATTTAGGAAGCATACCAATCAAAACAAATTCAACTCTGGAAGAATCGAAAAAAGAAAACGCTGAAACTGTAGGTGTGAGTTTCATACCGAATGAACTGACGTACCCGCATTTGGATCAACCATCTAAAACTCAACTTGGACAATTCGTGCAATCTAATGCACAATCTACAAGAACAAATCAACATAACGCTGAAAAAGATTTGGACACGGTATTGGGTGCCGTCAATCCAATGATGTTCGAAAGAATATTCAAAGAAAGATTGCAGAATAATGAAAGAAAAGTAACTCCTCAAACAGTTTTCCATAATGATCGAATGACCAAGCAATTAGAAAACCATTTTCCAAATGACGGTGACAGACTTTCAACCAGTTTTGCAATTAAAGGTCAAATTCTGAAACCATTCATGGGTCAAGCAACCAGTAAGAACAAAAATGATTTTTTCAGCAAATTCAAACCAGAAACAGACAAGGAGGATAGTGCCAATACAAAATTTGAAAATGAATATTTAGATTATGAAAGTATAGAAAATTCAACATGGGAATAAAAATAGTTGATTGTTTGAAGTAGGTACAAATGAAACATATATTAAAGCATTTATAATATTCATTCCACTTTCATTTTTTATAAAATTGTTGTGTGTAGACATGTAGAGGATGTTCACAAAATCAGAAATGGAATCATCTGCTTGAAAGAGAAACTTAATCATTAACTTCCATTGTTCACGATAGCCTCTTGGAAGGTTGAAAAATGGAATGATTTTCAATAAAAAAAAAATCATGTGATGAAAATTATATATATACCTATATATATATATATATATATATATATAAATATATAGTAGATTTTGTATAAATATATATATATAGGTGTGTGTGTGTGAAAAGCACAAAATTATAGATGCGACATCTATAATTTGCGGAGTGAATATACAGGGTATTATGTAATAAGTATCCGATATTTTACAGGTCGATTCCTCAGTTATTTATAAGGTGAGTAGTTAATATAAGCATGGGTCCGCAAGGCCTTCATTTTATATACAAGGTGTTGCAAATTTATTTTTATTTTGGTTTTTCGTAAATAATTTTTAAATTGGTATTTGGACGAAAATTGGTATTTGGGGATTTTTCAATATGAGAAATTCAAATTTGATCTTAGTTTGGCCCTTAATTGTAGGGGGCGCCGCCTACAGGTCTTTGTCTCTTTTGGCAACTTTGTCGTGCATGTATGTACCACATTTTCTAGAAGAAAACTCGATTCCTCTATCTTTTTTACGTGAAAATGGTATGATTTTTAAAAGTCGCTGCAAGCAGCCGTTTTCGAGATATTTTGATTTAAATTATTAGATGCATCCAATCTTCTTCTCATTGATTCGCGAAGTCTTTGAAAATAAAAGTATCAAGTAGGCTTGTAAGTTTATTCCAATGTTTTTTTGTGCTGTCATGTCAAAAATAATATCTTGACGCATAGTTAAATAGTTTTATTTATTATTATTGTGATTATTTGTGGGAAAATGGTAATTTTACCAATGCAGAGTATGCTGACATACATTTGACATACGGACTTGCTAACGGAAATGCATATGAGGCCAGACGTTTGTATCAGGAGCGTTATCCAAACCGCACAACTCCTACTTCAAAAACGTTTTGAAGAATTCACGCTCGGT
Organism: Gonioctena quinquepunctata; assembly: GCA_018342105.1. Classification (NCBI taxonomy): domain Eukaryota; kingdom Metazoa; phylum Arthropoda; class Insecta; order Coleoptera; family Chrysomelidae; genus Gonioctena; species Gonioctena quinquepunctata. The sequence goes on along the minus strand of JAFIRS010002785.1, from coordinate 138,374 downwards.
TAAGAGAGTCAGGAAATTTTGAGAAAGCTAGTCATCTGTCGGGTGCTTAATCTGGTAGGAGAACACCCGGAAACAAGCTCCAGAAAAATAGCGCTGACGTTCAACATTTATCATGTTCTGGTATGGAAAATTTTAATTGTTTGTTATATCCCTACCATATTCAAAGAGTTCGGGCACTACTCCCTCGTGACTTTCCGTTACGTATCAACTTCTGTAGTTGGTTTCTCCAATGCCTTATTCAAAATCCTTTATTTGAAAATCAAATCCTGTTTACCGACGAAGCAAATTTATCATGCAACGCTATATGCAATTTTCACAACAATCATTTGTGGTCAGAGGAAAACCCCCATACAGGAATCACATTTCCAAGAACAGTTCTCTCTTAACGTGTGGGCAGGAATCCTTGGAGATTATGCTATAGGTCCATTCTTTGTTTCGGGAATATTAAACGGAGAGAGATATCGTCATTTTCTTGAAGAAGATTTGCCTATTTTACTGGAAGATGTGCCGCTTAGACTACGGAATGACGGTGCCCCTGCACATTTTAGCATCCAAGCGCGAGAATTTTCAGATCAAACTTTCGGCAACCGTTGGATAGGTCGGAGAGAGCCTCAACCATGGCGCCCTAGGTCACCAGACCTTAACAGTTTGGATTTTTTCCTGTGGGGGCATCTAAAATCCTTAATTTACTAGACACCTATACAAAATGAAGAAGAATTGAGTAATCGAATAAATAACTCTTGTAGAACGATTCAAAATATTCCAGGAATTTTCCAAGGAGTGCGCGAATCAATGAGAAGGAGATTGATGCGTGCATACAGGCAGAAGGTGGACATTTCAAACATTTATTGTGATTTTGATTTAAATTCATAGCTAGTGTTCCGTTGTTTATTGTTGTTTAAAAATTAGCGTTTGAAATGTTTCTATGTTGAATTGAAAAAAATGTTTTCAAAATTGTTTAACTTTTTGATAAACACATGCATCGGTTAATTTAAATCAAAATATCTCGAAAAGGGCTGCTTGTAGCGACTTTTGAGAAGCATACCTTTTTCACGTAAACATGATAGAGGAATCGATTCAAAAAAATGTGATACATGCACGACAAAGTTGTGACTCCCCAAAAGAGACAAAGACCTGTAGGCGGCGCCCCCTACAATTAAGGGCCAAACTAAGATCAAATTTGAATTTCTCATATAAAAAAATTCCAAATACCAATTTTTGTTCAAATATCGACATTATTTTAAAAATTATTTACGAAAAACCAAAATAAAAATAAATTTTTGACACCATGTATATCAAAAATGAAGGCCTTGCGGACCCATGCTTATATGGACTTTTCGGCAATTGTGTGTACAAACAATTGCCGCCATGAGAAAAAAAAATAAAAATTTACTGACCATTTTCAAAATTTTAAAAATTCTTGAGCGACCCCCTAAAAATATTCGATGCATCTAAAATTTCAAGAAAGCTCCACAATAAAAAAAAACTAACATATTTCCATGCGAGACTTGGAAAAAAAAATTTGTCGGTCAAAATGGGTCACCCTAATATATATATTTAAATATCGTTCAGTGGTCGGAGATCAACGTCCTGAACCTTGGTTGAAACCTCAAAGCCGATGATGATGTAACCCATCGTAATAACTAACACTAAATTCTAGGAAAAAAAGGTACACTCGAAACGCAGATGAAACCTGTGTCTTCGATATCTCAATATATATATATATCTAATATATATATATATATATATATATATATATATATATATATATATAATTACCCGTCACGTTGTTTTTCCGCGATGGACTCCTAAACTACTTAAACCGATTTCAATCAAATTTGCACACCGTGTGCAGTTTGATCTAACTTGAAAGATAGGATAGCTCACATCTCAATTTATAGCCGCAATATTATTTTATTGCAAATTATTTGTTTATTGAAGTGAAACTTCTTTAGAATCGTTGTGATTTCAAACTCGATACACGTTCTCGGTCTCCTCTTTGTGCGATGCTTCGTAGCGTCCCCACTATCGTCTACTGAGCATTGTCCATATGTATGCTCCTGTGTAGTCGGATAGTCAGTATATCTATATCTTGCTCCAGTTTCGAGCGTTCTACGTGTTTATGTTAGTATGTGTTATTTCGACTGAAGTAGAAATTAAATTCATATAGTAGAAAATCAATCATGGAGGTCGCCATGTTTTTTTACAAATTGCATTTGTGTAAAAAAGCATGGTTGTCCCCATGACTGGTGTTCTCCTACCGTTTCCCTTGAATAATAGTTTAGGAGTCCATCGCGGACAAACAACGTGACGCGTAATCTATAAGTGTGCAGTTTGATCTAACTTGAAAGATATGATAGCTCACATCTCAATTTATAGCCGAAATATTATTTTATTGCAAATTATTTGTTTATTAATTATCTGTTAGCTCCAAACGATTCTAACAGATGGCGGTATCTGTTGACTGGATTAAGTAAGAACGGGATAACGGGATAACGAAAAAACGGGAAAACGGGATGACAGGATAAGGGGATATGGGGAAAACGGGATAACGGGATAAAGAAAAAATAGGATAACAGGAAAACGGGGTAACGGGATAACGGGAATAACGGGAAAACGGGATAACGGGGTAAAGAAAAGAAGGGGTAACAGGAAAATGGGATAACGGGATAACGGGAACACGAGATAACGGTACAACAGGAAGCGGAAGGAGTCAAAAGCATAATCTAGATGGAACAACATAAAGGAAAACATAGAAAAAAATAAATTCTACGCGGACGAGAGTTTTCGGGAAAAACATTTTAGGGAACATAGAAATTTGGACAGGACAACGTCTGTCGGGTTTCAGTTTTAGTTTATAACAAAAACCTTAGCCACAGCAACGCGTGGCCGGGTCTGCTAGTATATATATATATATATATATATATATATATATGTGTGTGTGTGTGTGTGTGTAATATGTAATAGAGCAAAAAAAAAATTTAAATACTTATTTCTTTTTAATTAATAAAAAAAATTAAATTTTGCTATAGAAAACAAATACTTCCCCGGTACTATGCCAGCGCTGGACGTTGAACTACATCTCATAGATATTGTGAAAAGACTCTAATTTGAAAATCCGAGATGGGATTTTTTCAAATAATCAGGTTCTTATAGTGACTAATGGCACATGGCCACAAGATAATCCCAATAAACATTTTTGCGGATATGGTAACTACATATGTATTGTGCGACAGTGAAAAAAAAGGTTTCAAAAAAAGAAGTTATTGCCAGGGAAAAAATCGTTCATTTTAATATGAAAAGATGATATTTGTTGAAGCTATTTGCTGCCATGCAACGATTTTTGCAATAGCTCAAACAAAACGGAATCGCCGCACATATTTTCTTGTCGTTCTTAAATATTTTTCTTCAATATACACAAGATAAGGAACAAGGTTCATCATATAAATCTTTGAAGTTTTTTTGAGGTTTTTTATATTCCATTTTTCCAGGAAAATGCATTATGGATTTTTTTTTTCGCAAATGCTACATAATTAAAGAGTTTCTGGCAAGTTAAAAGAGTTGTCGCATTATGATGATTTTCTTTTTTTTCGTCCATCTGGAGAAAGTACAAAAATGTAGAAACTGGTTGTTTCAATACGCTTTTGTCAAATATTGGAATTTTTGCGTTTATTTTTCCTGAACATTTTTCGAAGAGCATTATAAAATTTCAAATAATCTATACATCTGCATTTCTATGTAGACGAGCATTCCTGAAGATTCAGTCTGAGGTCGGCACACCTTAAACTTCCGAAAACTTCATGCAGATTGACCAGATATTCATCAAAATTCCTTCCTATAATCATGACATCATCAAGATACACTAGGCAAGTTTTCCTAGTAAGTCCACGCAATATCGACTCCATTGATCTCTCGAAAGTCGCCGAGGTATCACTGAGATCAGAGGGCATCATTGTAAAGTGATATGATGAATCTCATAGCGGCTTCGTATTTCTTCGGTGACAAATGATTCGAAGATTTCCCGTTGGTACTTAGTAAGTAAGTAAGTAATTTATTGATGCAACAGATACTACAGTGTATAGCATAAGTCATAAAAGAAGGTACAACATAATTAAAATCGCAGAAATTCTCTAAGTGATGAAATAAAATAAAATAGAGATTCCTCTAAGTAAAAATAAAAATACATGAATGAAATCTGGCACATGAGTCAAAATATACTACACAGACACTAAAGACAATCGCATAGTTAAAGCTGTGTCTATTTCTAAAAGTTATATAACATACACACACATATACACAGTCATCATTTTACGGAACATAGATATACATACTTAGAAATATAATATAAATATAGAATTAAACATTTATGAAATGGTGAGCAGTTCAAAATTGCATAGGAAAACGCCTGATTTCAATAAACTTAGAAACCGAATAAAACAATGTTGCAGAAAAAAAAATTAATTTTTTTCTTGAATAAAAGTGAATCAAGAGTCTTTATTTCTGTAGGTAACATATTATAAAGATTGTAGTCCAAAGAATTCTTCTGGGAAACAGAAAGCCGGTACATTGGTAACCTAATGAAATTTGCTTGTCTTGTACTGTTGCTATGTATTTGAGATTGTCTAATCAACCTACTTGATTGTTCATGTATTTCTCTCAGAGAATGTTCGATATATATTGACGGAAGCGGTAGTATTCTGAATTGAACAAAGAGAGGGCGACAGTGTTCCCTGAAACCACAGTTTGCCAAAATTCTCAGAGCTTTTTTTTGTTGTCGAAAAATTTCTACAGATTTAGGGGAGTCGCCCCAAATGACAACGCTATATGTTATATGTGCATGAAATATTGCAAAATACGTACTTTTCAAAGTTTCAGTATTGACGTAAGATTTGAGCTGACGTAGTAGGAACAGAGTGCTCGAAAAAGTTATCTTTTGGGTTTTCTTATCATTCAGCTGTAATTTGTTTACTTGGTACCATTGCTTTGCTTTTTTTTGAATATCTAGCGACAGAGTTTCTAATATTGTACAAGGTCATTGTGAGAACAAATCAACGTTGTATCGTCAGCAAAAAGAGTAACTTACTGGGCAATAGGAATTGGTGTAGAGGGCCAAGTACTGAACCTTGTGGTACGCCATGAAAAATATTTTCCATCTCTGATGTAACATTTTTTACTTCTACAGCTTGGGAACGATTTTTCAGAAATGAATCTATGAGATTTAGGGATACCCCCCTTACTCCATAATAATTCAACTTTTCAAGAAGAATGTCATGAGCGACACAGTCGAAAGCTTTGGAGAGGTCGCACAACAACACAGATGTGTGATGGCCCACCTCCATTGCCTCGACAATGTCACCCACAACATTCATCACTGCTCGAGATGTTCAACAGTCTTTCCGAAAACCATATTGTGATTCATGGAAAAATCAATTTAATTCGAAGTAATTAGCCAGTCCAGAATTTTGGAAAAAATGCAAATTATAGATATTGGTCTATAGTTGTCCACCAATGTTTTATCACCTTTTTTATGAAGAGGTATAACTTTGATGTATTTCAATACATCGGGAAAAACACCTGTCGAAAAGATCAAATTAATGAATTCGGATAATGGTAGCAAAATAATGTCAATAGTATCTTTCACGATCTTACTGTTTAAACTATACACATCCATGCAAGTTTCAAGGATTTAACGGTGTCAAGAACTTCCTCAGAAGTTACTGGTGCGAAAGAGATTGATTTTTTAGGAGTTGGAAACCTTTTGAAATTCAACAACTCTGTGTTTGTTATTTCTGGAAGGGAAGCGATAATATTTTCCGCGATTTCTACGAAAAAGTTATTGAACTCATCTGGGGTTATATCGTCCATAGGTTGATTTAAATTATTTGTATTCCTCTCATAATTCACAATCCGCCAACAAGCTTTAGATTTATTATCAGAGGAAGCGATGTACTTTTCATTTGCTGCTTTTTTGCCTGCTTCAACTGTTTTTTATATAAAGTCTTAGGATTTTTGTAAGTATTACAATCATCTTCATTATTATTAATATTGCAAATATATTTTACCTCAGTAAGCTTCTCTCTCATATTCCTGAGGGAGTCGTTATACCAAGTTACCGGAGATTTTTTATTTTCGGAGCATTTTTTTAATTGAAAAAAAGTCATTTACGTTTTTTGTGTAGACATCGATGAGCAGAGTTGCCAAGTAATTGACAACACGGTTCTCATAGAAAATATTCCAATTAAAATTTGCCAGGTTATTTCTCAGTTTTGTGAGTCCTTGGTGTGTTACACATCTCTGATGCAATACGAGGAGTTTCTGATTGTGTCCTCTAGTGTACAAAATATTGACCCGAATGGTCCGACAAACAGGGTTTTATGACACCAGATTTATATAATTGTGGATCTATATTTGTAAGAACATTGTCAATACAGTTTGAGGAGTGAGACGTGATTCTGGTAGGTTCAGTAATGGTTATTGCCATCCCAAAAGAATTCAAAAGACTACGTAACTCTTGTAAGTCTCTGTTATTATTCTTGAAATGTATGTTGAAGTCACCCAAAATAATGACTTCTTTGTCAGTTGATGACAAGTCGTGCAACAGATGATCTAGGTTAGGAAGAAATATGTCTTTGTTTCCCAGAGGTGGTCTGTACAGTGTAATGATTATAATTTTTTTGTTTAGTAATTCAACTGCACAAAATTTAGAATCAGTTTCATTATTATAATTGTCCATTGTACACCACCGTGCCTGGTTTCTCTCCCGCAGAAACAAGAAGCGAGGGAAAACCCAGGCACGTTAAGAGATTTCAAATTAGATTCTGTTTGCCAATGCTCTGATAAGCAAAGAACATGAAAATTATTCTCCAATAAAAACATTTCCAACTGTTGAAGTTTGTTAGATAAACACTGAATATTAATATGGAACATACTCGTCACGTTTTCGGAGTTTAAATTAATGGTACAACTCGTTTCTAGGGATCCTGCTCGAGGTTGACTGTTGTTCGAAAATTTTCCTTGAAGTTGAATCTACGAATAGCTACTCCTTTTGGCCAGATAGTAGGATCATAGGCTTTTTCCAAATGGTCAAGTGAAAAACTGACCCTATAAGTTGAAGTATAGTCAGCTCTATTCCGATCCTCACAATGAAAGGATATTTCTGGTGCTGTTTTTTTCAACAACTGCTTCAAGTTTTCGCTTGTCATCTCTGTACTTATCCGCGAGACATGCAAATATCCTTTTTTAGTAACAGTCTCAAAGTTTACAACATCGTTACAGCCAATTATGGGTTTATATTTGTCTTTGTTTTTATTTGGCAATTGGCAAATGACTATTTCCAGCTGTGGAATTCCTTGGGAATCTCCTTTCGTTTTTCTCCGGTGTTTTTGTTGTTTGCACCCTTTTTGTAGGTTGCTCACTGCCCGACTATTTACTACGTCGGCAAACGTTTTTTGTTTAGTGTTTTGTTCATTTGTCGCTACAGTATTTGACTGAGAGTGTTCGCCTTTTTCTACAATTTTGGTATTTGAATTACTCTTAGATGGCGGTGACTGTATTGAACTGAAATTCTCTTGATTCAAATGTTTCAAGATAGTTATCAAGTCCTCTTGTTCCTGAGTTCGTTTTTCAAGATGAAAAGAAAGCTTACTCACGGTGTCAAGTTCAGTTTTCATCGAGACCAATTTACACGAAGAAACTTCACAATGTTTACAGGTTATGTCCGCTGTCACACTTTCAAAGTTTTAAATCTTTCTTGTTTGTATCTAAAGTTTCACTGATTTCTTATATGTAATCAATTACGTGAATGTTTGTCACACCCATAGGTAACTTGAAAGTTAATAACACATCAATAAACTCATTCTTTTTCAATTTGTTGAGCTCTGCTGTTAGAAGCGCAACATCACTCATCGCAGCCATGTATGTCATCAGCCGTGCTTCTTCTATCCGGATATCCGCTTCTTTGCAGTCTACTACCCTACTACCCCTTCAACTGGCCCGCATACTCATATGATGTCTCCTTTCCGACATTTATTCCATCAGGAAACTCTGAGAGGAATATCTTTCTGTTCTGTCCTAATGAGAGCTCGTGCAAATGATAATTTATTAGGGGAATCTTCACATGGCAGCACAAAGCAGCATCCATGGTCTCCTTCTAAACAAGCCTCAACAATATTCTCAGATGAACCAGGTATTTTGACAGTTATATGGATACCCGCAATCCCACAGGATTCCTTCTTTCGACTTGTTGTTGTAATTAATTATTCCACACCAAATTGCATGGTGTGAAAAAAATCCATAGTCACTTACCAGATCCCTCGCAAGAATGAACTCGTCTTCTATGTCTATCACGAAAACTCTTTCCATTATGAGTTAATGTGATGTCAGCTTTCCTTCGTATCGGAGCATTATTTCCAGTGACTGTTCGTAGGAAGAAACATGACATTTTACACCATCTGATCTAGGATAATGCTGCGGACCGGAAAAACTGACACACTAGTGTATAGTGCATATGACATCTCTTAGGTTCACCTTTCATTTGATTGGCTAAACTATCAGTAGTTCTTCTTATTCTGTTGACGTTAATGACCCTGGGGGGCTTCGTTATGACTAGCCAGCATTCTCCCCGATATGCTGCCTAATTTTAGTTTTTCTATCTGAGGAATCTCTAGATGATCTTGTTCTCTCAGGGTGAGTAAGAACGTGGGGTGTCCCGGCAGGTGATGACGAAATGTCCCCTTATAGTACATCTGAAGCAGTTTCCTCTTGATTGGTATTAGCGATGCTATTTCTGGGTTCCAATTTTTCTAGTATTCTGCTAAACATCTGCTTTATGCTGTCACTTTGTGCCTCTTTCTGAGGTGGCTCTCCGATCGATACCGCCCTCACTTTCAGCCTTGAGGTGTTTAAAGTTGTTCCGACTTCCAAGTAACGTACCAAAGCTTCACTGCATTCCTTGAAGTGTGTTAATCTCAGGGTCATCTGTATTTCAATATATCTCAATCCGTTATGCATAGAGCTCCACCGCAAACTGTTCTTTGAAATCCTCCGAGGTATCTGGGTAGACAAGCTGGATAAGTCCCTGCACGTCTTCTTCAAACTCCTGCAGACTTCCACCCGATTTCTGCACTCGTATTTCCAACTGTGCCTGATACAGCTGTTCTCGATGTTGGTCGCCATACCTTAATTCTAGAGTAGCAATCAAGTCTCCATAATTGCGTTTCTGGTCTTCTAGGACGGTCTTCGACATTTCTAAAGCAGATCCTCTCAAGGCCACTATGAGTGAGTTGGCCTTCTGTCCGTCGTTCCATCTATTTTCTGTTGCCGCATCCTCGAACTACATACGATAGGGACCATGGCGACTGCCAGTCAAAAGTCGGTGGTTTCACGGAATTGTGCGTTATGGCAACCCTGTCATGGTGGTGTTGGGTATGCAGAGGAGCAACTTCCTTTTCTAGTTCTCCCAAGTACTTTATTGTTTTCTCATCGCCACACTTCCTTCGCACCGCCACACTTCCTTCTTTACTTCTCCTCGGACAGCACTGACCTCTTTACTCTCGTATCGCACTAACTTTATTATGTCTCACTGTCCATTCCTTCTGACGTTTTCCAGACACCGATTTTATCGACATTTCCTTTAAGTCCCACAATCTGCTCCTCAGTTTTCTGAAACATCTGCACAAAAAATGCTTTCTGTTGCTCTCGTTGTTCCTTCTCTTGTTTTCCTAGTTATCGACGTTTTTGCTCCTCTCGTTTTTTTCTCTGGCGTTGTTCCTCCAGCTCTCGTTTTTCCTCGGCAAACTGTTGTTTGATAATTTCCATTATGGCATCCATATCGTCGTAGGATGTATTTCTCGTATTATATTAATTTTTTCCAAATCATCTACTAATATCTCACTTCTGACACCAACTGTTACGAATATAGAAACCAACTGTGTCTATTAAATTACTGAACTAATTACTGTCCGTTCATTCACACTTCACAAAAACAACACAATAATGCACTATGACAATTGAATCAATTAATCACAGTTAAAACGCCGTGCTCCTCACTGTCCTCACTTCACCTTGAATAACTGTACTAATATGAATGAACTTCAACTGATGAATCCACGATAAATTCCGCGATCCACTTAGCCTTTTATATGGGAATTCATTTTATTTCTCGCATTCCGTGTGGGCAAACAACAGGCAGTGGGGTAACACTATGAATAAAGAGTATAGCTGATAGCAAAATAAAATTTGGAGTGAAACTACCCCAAGAATAATTTTTATGTTTGCTCAAAAATTCTTTTTTTTATGTATGAAAGGTTTAAATTCCAGTGTTGGGTATTGAAGGAGTATTTTACAAAATTCGAACCTCAAGGAGTTGAAACTACCCCTGAATATTTGAATACTTTCAATCTATGAAACTGTTAATTAACAAAATAGAAAACCCATCAATTTTATTTTATTTTTGCTCAAGGAGAAATTTTTCATTTCGAAATTTCGCATCTCATGCAGTAAAAACTATCGCTATATAAAACAGGTTATATTCCAAATATATCAGTAATAGGAGAATAAAAGAGGGTTACATTTTAGGAATTGGAATATCAAGAAATTTTGCTCAAACAGGTTGAAGCTAAATTATGGACATTTCCAAAGTGAAAAACTAAATTCATACTGGCTGGGTCGTATTTGTAGACAACCACAACGAACAGGAACTCTCTTTTAAGAAGTACACAGAAAAAAGATCTCTTTAGTCAAATATATACATCCGTAATACATGATGGAATCTATAATACAAGATAGTAAGCTTATTTTATAGAAAATGAAAATATTCCATTTCTCAAGATTGCTCACTATCTCTAATCTGCTCAAGAGGAGTGTGTTGGATCAAATATTCATAAAAAGTAACTACTTTCCAGACCAATACTTCAACAAATATTGGATTACATCTGATGGATATGGTGCGAAGTCCTACAACGTTACTTTGCATATTATACTTGTTGCAAAATGAAGAAATATTTATCATCCCAATTTGGGCTGACCACCTGTAGACCACACATTCCTATTGTATAGGTAAATGGTAGTGGGCAGTCTTGAGAAATGAGACCTTTTAATTTTCAATAAACATATAAATATTCTTGAACTGAATAAACTTCTGATAATCATCATACTTGGTATCGGAGCAGCGATCAGATGCTGACACGGACTCTTCTATTTCTAATAATTTTTATTCCATTCAGCCTTGACGAACCATTTACATTGTTGTATTTCCTTATTTTCTGTCTTCTAATTTTGGAAATTATACTTTTTAAAAACAGTTTTCGGCGTTCTAGATATTCAAGTGGCGCAGTCGGTAAAATATATCGTAGATATCGATAGTAGAAATCTGTGAATTTTAACTCTTAAACGGAATATCCGAACTCTATACACAGTGAGTCTCCCAAGATTCCATCCAGGATACTTGAAGGATTACGCATGGTTCCGGATGTCGTAATACTGATACTGTGAGTGGATTTTTCTTCAGTTCATGTCAGACTCTCCTCTTCATCCAGTGATTTCTTCATCAAAAACACTCAAGATTTAGAGTCAATATCTTCTTGTGATTCCTTTCGCGAAACCGCCGAAGGTTTAGATTTAGGTTCAGTAGAAATTTTTGATGGTTTGAGAATTACCAATAAGGAATCAAAAATGGCTTCTCCAGCATTATATATTAGGAATCTATCAATAATTCCAAATTTTGATGGTAACTCCAATGAACTACATTTATTAGTGCTTCTGAATCTATTTTGAACCATTATTGGGATAGAACAGATGTAACAAATTTTCAGAATATACTTTTATTGAATGGAATTATGAATAAGCTTGAAGGGAGGGCTGAAGAAGTAAGAAGGTAATTACCCCACAAGAAACTGCAAAATATTAAAATTGATGGAATGGCCACCACATATCTCTACTCAAATCTAAAACGTCGTGGCATGTTCTCATTAGTCTAGTCGAAAAGTGAGTTTCCTGGGAAAAATCGTTCCAAATCCTCTAAAAATAATGGATGCCATTCTGAGAAATATGTATTTTTCGATTTTTTCCACCGACGAGAATTTTATATTTTTTTTAAACAAAAAAAAAATGTCTTAGTTTTTTGGTAATAGCTCAAAAACTATTATGATAGAGAAAATAAAAAAAACAGGTTCTTGAAGAGGAGGAAATTTCCATGAATAAGTTTCCACTCTCGGAATTCTATCTCAATTATTTATAATTTTAATTCAACGTGGAAAATAGGGCTCCTTGTGGGCGTTAATACAGGAGTACAGCACCTATCGAGAGAGCAATGCACATAACATATTTTTGTATACTATTAAATACGAACAAAACAAAAAAAAAACTATAGTATCATTCGAACACTTGAAATAATGTAATTTCTTTAGAAAAAAAATGTTCATTGGATTTTGATAATGTGAGGTTATTGTTAATTAAGAAGTTTTTTGGAACCGCCGATTTTATTAAAAACCGAATTGTTCACAGAACGACTCCATAATTTGTTTGCTTCCTGGAGCACATTTTAAATGTTTACTCGACTATTCCACGCACCTTGGAATTTTCACAAAATCTGACCAATCAAAAACCAAAGACAGCTTGTATTATCGCGAAAACACCAGCTGTCTTTCAATTCTGATTGGTCTATCAGCATCGTGTTTTCAACGACGTAACCATGGATACGGATCGCAATGCAAAGTTTGACAGTTTGACCAAAAATAATTGTAGCTGCAAACGTCAAAATGAGTCGCTTCGGTGCTACTTCAAACGCACTAATAAACCAAAATATTGAAGAAAATATACGCAGTAACACAAAAAAATCAAAATCTTATATATGGTGACAATGTATGACGTTCTATGCGGAACGCAACTACAAATTAGATGCAGAAAATAGCGACGAAAGATTAGCATTCATTCTAAAAGACTGGGCATTCAATATGCGGAAAATTGATGGTAGTGATTACAAGGAGAGTATTATTAAAACCATATGGAACACTACTGCAAAATTAGTACAAGAAACATATTTTTGTGAGTATCAGAGACAAACTGATCCCTTCAAAGATATCAAAGGAGGCGAGGGCGGCTCGATATAGTATGAGAAAATTGGTCAAGCTGTACCGAAAAAAAGAAAATGAGTTCTGTCGCTATGACTTCAGACGAATATAGAAATATGTGCTTACAATGGGACGAAGACACGCCAGAGGGACTCCAAAAGAAGTTTTTTCACATAGCTGCAGTAGAACTAGCTTGGAGAGGTAACGAAGCAACTTTTTCCATGTTACATTTTTTTAAGGAAGAGACTGACAACAAAGGCTGTTTAACAAACAGAATTGCATATAACCCGATATTCTCCAAAACCCGCCAAGGTGGTGATAAAAACTGTGCAGATACTAAATGGCTTACTCAAAATTTGAAAAATCCTGAAATGTGTCCTGTGAGATTATACCGGAAACTTATATCGAAAAGGGGAATTATTACCAATGACATACTTTTTCTGACATAATAATAATAATTGGTACAAGAATTGCCCTTTTGGTATTAATACAATATCAAAATGGACAAAACTCTCTGCAGAAAAGATAGGTTTAGACACTGAAAAGCTAAAAATAACAAATCACTCTTATCGTGCCACTGCAGTTAGTTACTACAATCCAGCGTTAGTGAACACAAGCTATGAAAATTACTGGACATGGAAGTTCGAACTCGATGAAACCGTATTTACATCTTAGTGCTGAACATCATCAGAATATAGTGAATACTTTCACTCCTAGTACATCAAGTGATAATACCAACAATACATTGTATCCACCTAATAACGGTCATACTATTCAATTCTTTCACAATTGCACCATTTATAATAATTATAGTCGAGAATAATGTATTATGTTCGTGTTCATAAAAAATTATTTATTGTTATAGGTAACAAATAATAATTAAAACAAATTGTTTATAGTTAAAATAAATATTCCATGATTATATTATTATTACATTTCTTCCTCTCATTCTGCCAAATTTAAATTTTTTTTTACCTTTCACTTTGTTGTGAAATATTCAAAAAAATTATCTTATAAGTCTGTCTTTTATTTCTAAACTCAACTGAGTTGCTTAAAGAAAACACCACTCGTCCTGCGGACTCGTGGTGTTTTCAAGCAACTCAGTTTCGTTTTGAAATAAATCGACAGACTTATTGCAAAAATTCAGTCACTAGTGGTATTACTACTGAGAATAACCAATTAATAATTTTAAAGAAAAAAAAAATCTCAATATATTATTTAAATAATAAAAAAAATACAATAAAAAAAAATATGCAAAAAAAAATTGAAAAATATTCAACCATTTGATTTTAAATATTTTAACAAACTGCGAATTTTTGTTTAAACGTTGTAAAATGCCTTTGTCAGTCATGAAATATCAATGAAAAAATGGTGACAATATTTACTCAATTTCTCATATTTTGTTAACTTTAGAAAGGACCTCGCACCGCTCAATGGGAAATTGGCTTTCGGTGAATTTGATCGAATTTTTTATGTGTTGCAGAACTCGTGATGCTAACAAATGTCTCCATCGCACCACCGCTCTAAATTCAACAGTTTAGATTATATAGGGTGCTAAAGATAACTTTTCCAAAATTTCAAGTAGCCATTGTGAAGAGACTTTTTCGAATATATAAACCAAATCGAATATGCATCGATTGGTCATACGGCCGATTTGAATACACTATAGAGAACAATGATTCCTGCACGTACTAACGATATACAGGGTGAGTCCAAAGATAGCAAGTTTTTCAGTGATTTCCAAAAAATTGAGCGGTGGAATTTCATTCATTTTCAGATATTTTGTAGGATACCAATATCAATTGCGATTGATGATATTAGCGTCTCCAGAATTAAACTGACATATCTATTATGTATTTCTCATGAAACTGAACCAGTCCTGCTTATTGATAAATGCAAATGCCTGAAATTCCGGAGAAGTCGGTTACAAACTCGAATGGTCACGGTGAAAGTTCACTCTGCAGATACAAAAAATATACAGGGTGGATCAAAAACTAGTGTAATTCACTGATTATTTCCTCAAAGTAGTTATGTTTGATATTGATTTTATTGAAACATTTCCACAAATATGTGTTCGACACACATCTGTTGAAAGATTTTGAACAATTTTCTCTGGAATATTTTTAATGATATGTATAAAACTATATATACTACGAGTAGTAGAACGACTTGAGTGAAGGTAAAAGAAACTCGAAAAATATCAAAATATAAACCAAAACCATTGAATAACAATATTATATACAACTGGATATGCTCATATTTAATTACAAAAAATGTTTCGTACCTATACAGAGCGTCAATTTCAATATTCCTTGGAGAATTTCTAGATATATGTTGCATACGGAATTTTAGAATACCACCAATGAGTAGCAAAACTACCAATTCGCAAAACATACTCGTTACTCGAATTCACACCTCAATTGGTGAAATGTCGATTGATTGGTAATTGAAACTTCCTGTAGATGGAAAGGAATACATGTTTGGTAGCCTGCTGTGCTAAGGACTCACACTTTCCATTTGTAAGCCTATGCCATAAAATGTTCACTCTAAGACATGTATACTATCCCGACACTAAGTTCATTTGAAAAGTACCCACACTTGGAGAGGAGATGGACTAGCTGCAACTTTAGTTTGGTCAGAATGGCTCTGGTTTGGAATGACATATAGCAACCATATCCGTTTGTTTAACAAATACTGAATTGTCAATTTGCAATCATTGCGTATGTTAAGTTCTCATTGAAATCATATCAATTATTGAAAAAATAGCTTATCGTCACCGATTGAATTGTTTTACGTGTGACACAAAATATGGTGCGACTCGATGGAGAACCAAATGAATTGAAACGAGAAATTGCCATTGAGAGACGAGACCAAACTTCCACATGTCGCAGACATTGATGGAAATAGAATCTGTTTGACATGCAACCAATCAATTATTCAAGAGATTCATCACCTTCAAGGAAGATCCAGGAAGTTTGAGATTGAATATTTTAACACAATCCTCAAGGCACACGTACCTCATTTCCAATGGTGTAGCTGATCCTCAAAGACTCACAATAGAATGCCGAGTCAACGTGTTCATGAATCAGAACATCTATATATACCCGTTCCTGTAGAATTCATTTTGATGATCGTGGGTTTTTATTTCCCATCCTACAGATAGGCTTAAGATATATCAATAGACTTTACGCTCTGAAAGGTAAGGAACTTCAATGATTTTTAAACGAACTCAGGACTGCCGCTAAGCGTGAATTGGATTACATAGACGAGAATAGTTCTTCTGATGAAGAATTCAAATCCATTGCTCCGCTCACAAAAGAACAGTTTGGTGACTTATATAATCATTGTGTTTCTGAACCAAGACAAGATAGAGGTAAGAGACATATTTCTGAGAAAGATTTATTGGCATATTCTTATGCAAACTCCGACAAGGTATTTCTGATGAATTTTTAACCATTATATTCAATTATTCAAACCGCTAGGCAACAAGTTTAGTGATAACTAAAGTGCGAGAATCTTTGATGACTCGTTTCGTACCCGATAATATAGGATTCACCGCAATAGCAAGAGAACAATTTATAGAACGACATGTTAGTGTTTTTGCGAATCAATTGTACAATCTACAACCCAATGAACCAAAAGCAATAGTTTATATAGATGGTACTTATTTGTACATCGACAAAAGTTGCAACTTTCTGGTATCAAGACAATCATATTCTCACACAAAGGGATACATTTAATCAAACCATTCCTAATTGTGGGTACTGATGGTTACATTTTTGATGTTCAAGGCCCATACTCCGCAGATTCGGGAAATGATAATGCACGTATTCTGCAGAATAAATTGAGTATAGATGTCAACCAAATGAGAAGATGGTTTCATCCAGGTGATATTTTCATTGTAGATAGGGGCTACCGAGATGATCTTCCTTTTCTTCAGAATATCGGCATTCATTGTGAAATGCCTTCAGTTCTACCTCGAGGACAAATACAACTACTAACTGACGAAGCCGACAAGTCCAGAATCATAACAAAAAGCCAGATGGATAGTTGAGGCACGGAATGGTCACTTGAAGACAATGTTCAAATTTTATTATCACAAAATTGATACACATCATATTAAAAATATTCCTACAAAAAGCAGGTGCGATAATAAATAAGTACCATCTTATTCAAATGAGAGATGCCAACCTAGAATTAGCCAATATAATGTTGGCAAAGGCTAATAGAGTCAACGTAGTTCAAGCCAGAGTTGAAGCAGAAAATCTAAATATGAGACGTGGTCAGTGGACATTACTCAGATAGGATCATTTCAACGATTTCCCAAGATTAGATTCACAATTGGTACGAGATATAACTGTTGGCATATACCAGGTAGATTTGGCAGCATCGTATATACAAGATACTGTATATCATCATGATGCAAATGAATTCCAAATGGATGCAAATACGAATGAGCGTGGATTTTTACGAATGAGAGTTCATTCAAGATTCCGTAATGCCACCAATTATCAATGATTCATAGCATTCGAAGCAAATGTAGAGGATATTGAACAAATCAATAGTGTTGACGATGTTATATTTGGATATTATTGCACTTGTAAAACTGGAACCAAAGAACCTTGGATGTTGTGCCCATGTGGCCAGTGTTATCTGGAACCTTGGCTACGCACGTCATGAACAGTATATAAGGTATCCATCAAATGCCCTTCTCATCCATATAGAGAATGCTGAACATAGAGAGGGTCAAGTTAATCAGGTATTCTGACTCTATCATCCTTTTCTGTACGTTGTTCATGTCATCATTCGTTTTAGTTCATTGTTATATATTGTTTTTCCGTTCGAAAAATTCCACAGTTTTGATATTGAGTAGTTAATATAATTCATCATGAATCAAAATCAATTGACAGTTGTATGGCGGTGAGCCCAAGGTTTCCAACCTGGATGTCATCTGAACACTGAAACTTGAATAATTCTGGATTTCCTGTCGTTCTTCATTAGAAATCTATACATTCCATATAGGTACGTCTTTTAAATGGAATATGAGCATATTTCGTTTCCTTATTTTGTTGTAAATCAATGTTTCTCTTTTAATTATTTGCAATTTTTCTCGAGATCGAGATTCGAGTTGTTCTACTAATCGTAGTAGATAAAGTTTTATTTACTAATAATATTGTTCAAAATCTTTCGGCAGATTGTAACGAATTTTTCGTTACTTCCTTATACATAATCAATTTCTCATAACTATTCCGGTTATCTTACGGTGGAACGGGTCATTAGTCACGGCCGATCGTGAACTATGGGACAGCGCCATCATCATGAGTTCGTATTCTGTCAAGTTGGACGAGTTTTGTTATCGTGACAGTTGTATTCATGTCGTCAAGCTGTGTTTTTTTCCAAGTGTTTTTCAATAGATAAAACCAAGAACAGTTTGTAAAAAAACCCAGGTAGAATTGGTGATTTGTTCGAACCGAAGGAATAATCGATCTTTTCTTTCTTGATTTGAACGTCGAGATAGGCAGATGGACTGAGTAAATTGATTTTGGTACGTACGATCTATAAGTTGAATAAGTTTCACTGCTGGAGTTTAATTGAGTAATATTATTCTTTTTATCTTTCAATTAATGTTGTAGCTGATTAGCATTTTCTTCTTTTTCCTTAGGCTTGTAATATTAGAATTCTTGGATATACCGCATGGTAATTTTGAAGGTTAAATATAGATATTTCGGCCATTTTGACAAATCATTCATATTACATATTGTGGCTAACGTAACATCTGTTCGAATATTGGGAACTGTTTTTTTCATTGGAAATCGTTCTACGCTTTTGCCTTTTAGGTACCAAGTAATTGGTAATCTCGAAGGACTAGAGCTTACCTACCTCACACGACCACCGGTTTGTTCCAAGGATTCCAATTGAAGCAAAGGCGTATTTGATTGTTCTGGGACACAGTTTGGAGTGACCTAATAGGACGGCTCTCTGGTAAGCAATTTTCTTTATTTCATAACTATATGTTTATGAGAGTAATTTTTTTTCTCTTGAGAAAGAATTGCTTATGGAGAGAGTTGTACCTCTGGCCTAACAGTCTCAGAACACTCGATCTGATTCAATATATGCCTCAAGCGTAAAGTTGATTTCCGTTTAATAAATTTCTTATATCTATTACTCCATTCAATTCCCAGTGTAGCTTATTTGATTTTTGATCGTTGCAGAGTCAATTCACTTCAGTTACTACCTTGTCGCCAAGAGCAGGGAGATTCACAAAATTTTTTGAGAATTACCTGTTTATCGATTTGAAAAGGGAATTGCCGCCCTATTTCAAATTTTATCTTTATCTAAGAGAGTCGTGTCCACTGAAAGACGTGTGGTCTCCCTCTTCGGTTTATCTTTGGAAATTCTTCAATAAAAAGAATTATTTCACTTTATCTTTAGCTAAGAGAGTCGTGCTCACTGAAAGACGTGTGTCTCTCTCTTCTTATCTTGGCTGAAGAGTATACTTTTACTCTGACTATTATCTTGGTTCAGAAACCCTATATTTTTTGTAGCCTACTAGGGTATTTTGGTTATAACGCTATATTTTCCTTTGGCATTTGCTTTAAAATAGTATATTTTTGTACTGGCAACCTTTAAATATTTTGCTATAAAATAGTAGATTTTTTCTCTGGCAATTTTATAGTATTTTGCTTTAAAATACTATATTTGTTCTCTGGTAAAATTTGAACTTTTGGAATATCTTTCCTCATTAATTTTCTTTTACCCTTCTGGTACATAGAATCACCTTATCAAAACTTACCTGTTTCAAAATTTAACTGAATTTGAACATCACGTTTTGGGTGAGGTTTGTTTTGTTTGGTTTTAAATTTTGTTCATTTTTAATAATTTTTTTTAATTATTAAAATTAACTTATAAATTTAACTCCAGAATAGCAGATTGGATTGCTATTTATTATCTTTGTTCTTTCACTGTAACTTTCCAGTCTTTTATATAGACTGAGATTTTTTGTATGCAATCATTTGCATCTATCTTTTGACTCTCGATTAAAATTTGAAACATAAAACTTGAGGTTCAAAGGATATCCTTCGTTCTCCCCTTTTTGTACATATTTTGATTCCTATCTTCTTCTTCGCATGATATATACCACGGAGGGAACCCATCTACGGAGACGGAAGGACTAGTAGCCTGGGAGGTCTTACAGCACATCAATATCAGCACTGGTCCGTGAAGATCAACTAAATTCACGCCGATAAGGGGGTCTGAAATCAACTATCGAACCACCCAAGACCATCTTCATCGTAACCGCTGAAACCAAGTTCCTGCTAGAACCGCTGAGACCAGCTTCAAGAAACTAGCCTTCATCTCTTTCATTCAAGATCTCCGAAGGTATATTCGTGGTACCAACAACTGGTGTAAATGTTCGAATTTTCATCAGAGTCAAAATTACTGGTTTCTTTTTATGTAATTTTTCCATTCTTTTAAGAGAAGTTCAATACTCTTCTAGTATTTGTTAATTTTTTATCTTTATCTTGTTCAATAATTTTAATTCCAACTGGAATAAATTTGTTAAGTTGATTTATTGCATATTTATTTGCCTTCCCATACAAGCTAGGTAACATTTATTTAATTTTATTTATCTTTGACTTTTGTCTTTAGCAAGTCTGGCGCCCAACTCTGGAACTAGTCAAGTTAATTAATGTATAATTTTTTTAGTGGACAAATTTGATTAACTAGGAAAAGTCATTAATTGAACCTTACTCACGGCCTAACCGTATCCATCTGAGCAGCCTATCGGCAAAGTGATTTCACCTTCTTGAATTTGAATCATATAATTTAAAATCTGGGGTTCAAAAGTAAGGGGTGTTGCAAGATGTGTGTCGAACAGAATGTATTTCTGAAAATGCTTCAATGTCATCAATATCAATCATAACTACTTCAAGGAAATCATCAGTAAAGGTCACTAGTTTTTTATCCACTCTCTATATTTTATGTATCTGTAGAGTGAACTTTCACCGTGAACGATCGAGTTTATAATCGACTTTTCCGGAATTTCAGGCATTTGGATATATCAATAAGCAGGACTGGAGCAGTTTCATGAGAAATACATAATAGTCATATCAGTTTAATTCAGGAGTTGCTATTGATATTGGTATCCTACAAAATATCTGAAAATGAATGAAATTCCACCGCTCAATTTTTTGAAAACTTGCTATCTTTGGACTCACCCTGTATATCGTCTGTACGTGCAGGAATCATTGTTCTCTATAGTGTATTCAAATCGGCCGTATGAACAGTCGATGCATACTCTATTTGGTTCATATATTCGAAAAAGTCGCTTCACAATGGCCATTTGAAATTTTGGAAAAGTTATCTTTAGCACCCTATATAATCTAAACTGTTGAATTTAGAGCGGTGGTGCAATGGAGACTTTTGATCAGCATCACGAGTTCTGCAATATATAAAAAATTCGAGCAACTTCACCGAAAGCCAATTTCCCATTGATGCACTGCGAGGTTCTTTATAATGAACAAAATAATCAATTTTATTGCATGATATTATTGAGTAAACATGTGAAATGTGCTCCAGGAAGCAAAACAATTATGGAGTTATTCTGTGAACAACTATTCGGGTTTAAATAAAATCAGTGGTTCCAAAAAAATTACTTTATTAACAATAGCCTCACATTATCAAAATTCAATGAAAACATTACTTTCCAACGAAATTACATTCTTTCAAGTGTTCAGCTGATTTTTGAATTGTTAAATTCTTTTTCTTTTTAAATCTTGTTACGCTAACATATATCCCTTCATAAAAAAGTGTCTTCATATTTTGAATACATTGCTAATGTGGCATCCGCTGAACGAAGTTTTTCTTAGTTGAGTCGATTGGAAACTTCATGTTCAGAGAGATGTGCAAATAGATGTTTTAAATGTTGTCGAAAGGTTTGCAAATAAGAAACACAGGATACTGGATTTCATTTTGTGATTTTTATTTTTAACGAAAGAAATCTTGGTTTTTGTACCTACTTATAAGTATATGTATATATTTTTTTATTTTATTATATTTTGTATTTTTGTTTGATTTTGAATTAAAAAAAATATGTTTTTTGTTCCTATAAGTAGAGGTATATAACTTGTTTATATCGCCATCCCCCCCCCCTCAAGCAGAAGTCCTAGATACGCCACTGTATCAAATCAGCCTTAACCCAACATTTTGTCAAAGAGACGAACATTGTTTTAATCAGGACTTAAGTAATTTAAGGCAGAAGCCAAATGTATCTCCCATTCAGTTTCATGAAAAGGTTTATTGACTACAATTTGCAATTATTATATCGACCTCAATGAAGAAGGAGGTCAGCGTAAAAGTAAAGGAGATATTTCTTCAAAAATCAGGCACTTGAATCATTTCAGGCGGTTTAGGAGAGTTGGACCAATTGTACGTGCTATGAGACCTGCCACACTTGCTCAATCCCTACAATTGATATAGAAATGTATTGAAACCATCCCGAAATATTTCCCACACCAATGAGTGAATCGAGTCCAAATACGACACCTCAGCTTAGTAAACAAAATATGTTTTCCAAAATAATGGTCAACGACCCAATATAATTTTAGAAGAATTGTTCAACACTGAACATTTTGATGAACAAGTAGAACCTAATCACGAAAAGAACCCTGCGAACTTTGATTACGGGACAATACCCTGAAAATTTTCCAGAGCACCAGACAATCAACGAAGAGACGTGATAGGATAGGGTATCATATGGCAACCAACAAAAAAGAACTACCTTATATCCAAATTCGTCACCCCCATCCATAATGTTTAAGATGGACTCATCGGTTCGATAATTCGAAACGTTTTAATGTCAATTCGAAATTATTTACTCCTAGCATTATTCCGATACATTATCAACCAACATTTGAAAATATCAATTACCAGGTGAAAATCAAACGTTATACAAAATTGATTACCAAAATTCCAGTTGATAGTAAAAACAGTGACGTTATCATACCAAGACAAAATATTCAAAATTGCGAAATTCCAGAAACTCCCACCACAACCGGAAACGGTCTAGTTTCTGTTGGAATTTCAAATAAAACGGATCAGGAAATCACATTGCCTTTATCGAATTCAATCAAATCAATTCATTTTGAAGAAAATAATTTATTAATATATCATGTTGATGTGACTCTCCAGAATATATGAAATCTTTCGACTTATTTCATTTAAAAAATCGACTAGTGACCTTTACAAACCAAGTGAAATATGGCATAAAGACTAAAGATGAAATACCTGTTTTTACGAAGAATGGAGTCATACCTTACTGAAAGGAAGTCCTATGTACAAATCAAAAATGAATGTTCTGAAACCTACCCTGTAGATATCGGGGTTCCACAGGGGTCAGTGCTGGGACTAGTACTATTCTTACTATTCGTCAATGATATGCCCGACCATGTCACGAATGGACTAGTCACAATGTTTGCAGACGATTCTTCGGTGGTGGTCTCTGCACGGACTCTAAAGGAATTGGAAAATACTGTAAGCGACGTCATAAATTCTTTCGGAAATTGGTGTAATACAAATAATCTGATACTAAATACTGAATTAACTGTATATCTTCAATTCAAGTGCAGAAGAAACAGTCCTAGCTCTTCCCTAGCGGAAATTCAGAACTCGGATTCAACCAAATTCTTAGGGCTTCACCTGGATCAACCATCTTCAACACCTCTAAAAAAACTCAATTCCGGATTTTTTGCTATACTGAAACTGAAAAAAACATTGGACAATAACGTACTAGCGGGAATAGTCTAGTACTATTCACTAGTATACTGCCACCTTTCATACAACGTCATTTTATGAGGAGATTGCAACAATTCTGAAAGAATTTTTGTTTGTCAAAAACGCATCCTGAGACTTATGTTCAGTATGAAATCCAAAGATAGCTGCAAGACTGTATTCCTAGACAACAAAATATTGACTTTTCCTGCATATATATAAAAATTAATATATGTAAAAGATAACATACACTCATTCAAGAGAAACTCATCCTTTAACAATTATCTGACAAGAACTACAAATGTCTTGAGCGTAACTCAACATAGACTGACAAAATTTGAGAAAAGCCCGGGATATGTCGGAGCTAAGTTCTTCAACAAACTACTGGTCAACATACAAAAAATACAAAGAAACAAGAAAATGATGCTGGAGAAAGCATATTGTAACGTAAATAAACTTAACTTGGTTCTACTAATTTATTTCACACTTAATCTACAACTTAATTTATATTACTACTTCACTGTATAGCTCGATCGTATGGGCTCGTTCAGACTGTCCCGTGCCATCTTGAAGGCTACCTATTTATCTCCGTCACAGGATTCCCGATCTTTCGAATTCCAGCAGTTGGCGACGGCATGTTCCAATTGTTTCCAATATTGACCGTTGTTTTCCGCGGAAGAGCGACTGGATGGTTCTCGAATATCTCCGGGGATGATCTCATCGCTGTCGATGGCAACGTGTGAGGTTCGTTACATTGCCCCCTTCTTAAAGACATTTCGTCCCGAAATTTCATCCTTGGAGTGTGACGATATCTGCATGACTCCCCATATATGCACCGTGAAGTTCGATGGAAGTAACACTCCACGGTCTTCATGATCGGTCGTGGAAGAGGGTTACAGCAAACCAAAATCCTGACGCCGCTGGATCTGAATATCGCCTCCAGCATACTTCTTATGACTCTCCAGTCCAACCCATCAATACCACAGGATAGTTTTGGAATTGCTAGATCCGCCAGATTCTGGTCCACCATAGTATCTCTTAGTTTGGTGAGACTCTTCCAGACATCTTCATAGGACGGTTTATCTTGGGAATGCCTCTTGGTAACTAGGTAGTAGATGTTTCTCTGGCCTTTCTTCAACTGTAGCACCCCACCAACTTCTGGATTCTGCTCCCGCAGTGTTTGGAGTTGACCAAATTTCTTGGAGAACACTACGGCGATGCCCCTGGACATTCGAAGATCTTCTGCCACACAGTGCGCTAGTGCGTAGTCAGCAGGCACCTCGAAAAGGTCTCGTGACTCCTCTCTAGTAACCCCATGTAGAACTTTCTGCCCGTTTGAATACAAGGACATAAACTTCTCGAACGTCATATCATCCTCCGGTGGCTTGAGGGTGCGAACTTGGTCATGGTTTCCAGCGTAAGGGCCAACCTGTTGAAATGGACGACCCTTGGTTTCCCTCGGGTGGCTTATGGATTCGGTACACAAGGTCGTTTATCCTTTTCACGATTTTATACGGGCCTTCCCACGAGTTCCGCAACTTTGGTGATAGTCCACGACGACGTTTGGGGTTGTACAGCCAAACCAGGTCATCAACCTTAAATCCTCCAGCGTCGGCCTTGATGTCATAGGTCTTCTTCATTTTATCGCTGGCACTCTGGATGTTCAACCGGACTCGTTCGTGGATGTCGTCCATTCTCTGCCGAAGTTTGCTGACGTAGTCCTCTCCCGTAGTGTCTTGTCCTGGCGGTATCCCAAACTTCAGGTCACAAGGCAGTCGCAGTTCTCGGCCCATTATAATACTAGCAGGAGTTTGACCGGTTGACTCGTGTACTGCGGATCGATAGGCCATCAGGAACAAATGAAGATACTGGTCCCAGTCTCTTTGATGGTCAGAGACAACCTTGGACAAGTGGCGGTTGATCGTCCTGTTCATCCGTTCCACCATTCCATCGGACTGCGGATGTAGGGCCGTGGTTCTTGTCTTGCGGATGTTCAGCAGTAGACATATTTCTTGGAAAAGGTTGGATTCGAAATTTCTGCCTTGATCCGAGTGCAGCTCCATTGGAATACCGAATCGACATATCCACTCTTTCACCAAGACGTCGGCGACGGTGATGGCTTCCTGGTTGGCAGGGCATGGCTTCCGCCCACTTACTGAAGTAGTCCATTGCCACAAGGATGTATTTATTCCCGTGGTCGGATACGGGAAACGGGCCGGCGATGTCAATGGCGATTCTCTCGAACGGGCTGCCTACGTTGTACTGACGCATCGGGGCCTTGGGTCGTATTCGAGGTCCATTGCTAGCAGCGCATACAGCGCACTTTCTGCACAGTCCTGGACGTCAGCTTGACAATTGGTCCAGTAAAACCGTTGCCTCACTTTCTGCAGGGTCTTCGTCACTCCCAGATGTCCTCCGGCGACTCCATCATGGATTTCCCGCAGCACTTCCTCTCTTCTGTTCCTGGGAACAATTATTTGGCGTCTGTCTTCCCCACCAATATCGGCCTCCAACACGCGTTTCAGGATCCCATTGTCCAGAATAAGAGAGTTCCATTGTGCCCAATAGGACTTAACAGCCGGCGAGTAACCTGCGACTTCCTGCCATGATGGTCTTCGATTGCCCTTCTTCCAGCTGACGACTAAGCCAAGGTCGGGGTCTCTCTCTTGGTCTTTCTGGATCTTGCTGTCATTCCAGTTGTCATCCATTGCCGCGGTTCTACAAAGTGTTACTTCTTTCTCTTCTGCTCGTCGGCAATGTGAGCAATCATCTGGACATGGTCTTCGCGACAAGGCATCTGCATTCTTATGGCTAGTTCCGGCTCGATGTTCGATCTCAAAATCGAATTCCTGGAGTCTCTCGATCCAACGTGCTATTGACCCTCAGGATTTCTGAACTGTAAGAGCCATTTGAGAGCTGCATGGTCAGTTCTCAACAGGAATCTTCTTCCATACACGTACTTGTAGAAGTGTTCCACTCCCTTTACAACAGCTAACAGCTCTCGCCTGGTGACACAGTAATTGCGCTCTGGTTTGCTAAGCGTCTTGCTGAAATAACCAATGACCTTCTCCTGTCCCTCCTGGATCTGAGATAGGACAGCTCCAAGTCCCACGTTGCTGGCGTCCGTATCCAAAATGAATTTCCCTTTGGGTAGGGGATAGCTCAGTACAGGTGCGTTGATCAAAGCTCCTTTCAGTTTCCTGAATGAGTCTTGACATTCTTCGGACCACTGGAACTTTGTTTGGCCCTCCGTGAGCCTGGTCAGTGGTTTAGCGATGTTAGCAAATCCCAGCACATATCGGCGATAGTATGTGCATAAACCAAGGAAACTTCGAAGTTGGTGAATGTCTTTTGGGATGGGCCAATCCTTAACAGCTTTGATCTTCTGGTCATCCACTGCTACTCCTTCCCCAGAGACAACGTGGCCGAGGTATCGTACTTCTTTTTGGAACAGATGGCATTTTTTAGGGCTCAGCTTCAATCCGGAGTTCCTCAGTCGCAGGAATACTTCCTCCAAGTTTTTCACGTGGTCCTCGAACGATCTGCCGACCACAATTATGTCGTCGAGATACACTAGACACGTGTTCCATGAGAGTCCCTTCAGCACTGTCTCCATCAATCTTTCGAATGTGGCGGGAGCATTACAGAGCCCGAATGGCATAACGGTGAACTGCCACAATCCTGAGCCGATGGTAAAAGCAGTCTTTTCTCGATCTTCCTGAGCCAGTTCTACTTGCCAATATCCACTCTTCAGATCAAGGGTCGAGAAAATCGTGGAACCAGCCAACGTGCTGGGGTCATCTATTCTCGGGAGAGGGTAACTGTCCTTCTTCGTGACATTATTAAGTTGGCGATAGTCTCACAAAGCGTGTCGATCCATCCTTTTTCTTCACCAGTACGACTGGAGAGGACCAGGGACTGTCAGATGGTTCGATAACTCCTTCTTTTCCCATATCGCTGACTATTTTGTCAGCCTCTTCCTTCTTGGCAAGAGGAAGTCTTCTTGCTGATTGCCGGATCGGCCGAGCACCTCCAGTATCAATTTTGTGCTGGACCACATTAGTTCGACCCCCTTTTCCTTGTCCGGTATCGAAGATGTCTTGGTACTTTTTGACTAAATCTCTTAGTTTGGGCTGTTGAGCTGGTTTTATGTCTTTGGAAGAGATGGCAACTAATTTTTCTAGTTCTGTGGGCAAGTTGTTGGGTTGGCTAATCGTACTTCGTACGCCCCGGATCACAGATGAAACTGACAAGCAGTGCCCCAAAATTGTTCCTTTCTTCAAGGTCACTGGGAAATAATTGACATTCATGACCCTTACCGGCAATCCCTCGTCCAATTTTCTCATCATGAAGTTTGGGCTCGAACATCACCACGTCTCCACTGCTCGCACTCCCGTCCAGGCGAGCCTCCAGAATGGTTTCAGCCCTCTCAGGTACGCTTACATCTTCAGCCAACAGCACACGGATCAACTCCTCACTCCTCCCATGAAGCACCAGCTCTTCTCCGTTGACACGTAGGACGCCGTTTTGAAATCCAATTCAAACCCTCTGGAATTCATGATGTCCATTCCGATGATTGCATCGTCTTCGATGTCCGCTACAAGTGCCTGATGTTTCACTTTAGTGCTGCCCAAAATTATTTCAATCGGTAGCTCGCCATATACAGTAGCTGGCTCCCCTGTTGCTGTGCGTAGCTTCCAAGTTGTCGGTTCAATCCGTTCCGATGTTCTGGCAAAGGAAGGCCCGAGAATTGTCCTAGTCGCACCTGTATCTAGCAGCATGGTGCAAGGCTCGTTATTGATGAGACCGTCTACGAAGACACCTTTGTTCTGTCGTTGAAGGATAGCGACATATGCGTTGTTAACCGGGGCTTGCCGGACACATGCCGACGATTGCCCCTTCTCGTCGACCTTTTTTAGTTTTCCTGCATCGGAGTCGATGAATGTTGGACATTTGCTACGCACATGTCCAATTTTGCCACAATTCCGGCATCTTATCTGTCTTTTCTCAGGCAACACTTCCTTAATCACTTTCCTTATGGCAGCTTCCAAATTAGCAGGCTCCTGTGAGTCTTCCTCAATCATTCGGACTTTACTCTGGCTTTTGCAAGATTGTTTCGCTGCCTCGAATTCCAAAGCGCGTGCCAGTGCGTCTACGAGATGTGTTGGACGGGCTAGTGTCAACGCTTGTCTGGTTTCTTGGTCACGGAGTCCATCCAGGAATGCTTGAACCGCTAGTCGCTCCATTACATTTTCTGGTGTGGATGGATATGCGAGACGAACCAAGCGTGCAATGTCAGCTTCGAATTCTTGTAAGGATTCGCCCGATTTCTGGCAGCGATTTTTAAGTTGGGAGTGGTATACGTGTTCCAAATGGGCCTGGCCATATCGTAATTCTAGATGTTTAATCAGCTGATCATAGTCCTCCTGTTCTTGGGCGGTAAGAGTTTGTAGAATATTCGTCGCTTCTCCACGTAATGCAAGTGTCAGTGCTACAGCTCTTTCCCCTGCATTCCATCCGTTTGCTTTGGCCGCTGCTTCAAACTGCCGGCGGTAATTTGCCCATGGAGTTTTTCCGTCGAACTGAGGCGGCTTCATGGAAAGCTTCCCCATTTCTGAAATGACCTTGACATCTTTTATACCCTCTTGAACTTTATCCACGTTCACACTCAAGTCCAGCATTGCATTTTCGTTAACCATCTCTGTGGAGGACGCACTATTAATTTGTTTTTCCAGCTTACTGATCGTTTCCTTTATTTTGTCCATTTCTGCCTCGATTCCGTCTTTGATTTCATCGCTGATTATTTCCTTCATCTTGTCCATCTCTGCCTCGACGGTTCCTATTCTTTTTTCTTTACGATTCTAGCCACGATTCGCCACACCACAGAGTTCTTTTTCTAGGCCTTCTGTGTTTTCAAGGAGCTTATCTTCCAGGCTTTCTAGAAGCTTCTCTTCCAGATTTCTAGAATTTTCTTGAAGCTTCTCTTCCAGATTTCTAGAATTTTCTTGAAGCTTCTCTTCCAGATTTCTAGCATTTTCTTCCAAAGTCCTCGAATTTTGTTGCAGTTCTTCTTTCACGGATTTAGTAGTTTCTTCGAGTTTATTCATTACCAAACTTAAATCACCTCCGGGAACTTCGAATAAAAATGTTTCGGGGTCCTCACCTTCTTGTATAAGTCCTTCTGCAAGTCTTTCCTGGAGTACTTGCTTTTTACCCGTTGTTTCCAGTTCCCTTTCCTCCAATTCCTGTTTCAATTCCGCTACCTTCAAGTCCGCAAGGCGCACTTTTCTTGAACACATTTTGTCTTTGACGAGG
Source organism: Gonioctena quinquepunctata (assembly GCA_018342105.1). NCBI lineage: Eukaryota > Metazoa > Arthropoda > Insecta > Coleoptera > Chrysomelidae > Gonioctena > Gonioctena quinquepunctata. The sequence goes on along the minus strand of JAFIRS010002785.1, from coordinate 108,222 downwards.
TATCAGTCTGTTTCACACGAAAAAGTTTATCAGTTTGTTAAAAATTCACTTCGCGAATTCTTTTCCACGGGCCACCAGTCTATTGTCTGTTTCACGCGAAGAGTGTATCAGTTTATATTCCCACGCACAATTGTCCACTTCGCGAAAACCGGGCCACTGTCTATTTTCTGTTTCACGCGAACAGCGTATCAGTTTATATTCCCACGCACAATTGTCCACTTCGTGAAAACCGGGCCACTGTCTATTTTGGGCGTACAGAAAGGTCTATCAATTTATTTTTCTGACTATCCACTCCACGATCACTTGTTTATTTTCAAAATCTCACTTCCGACACCAATTGTAACGTAAATAAACTTAACTTGGTTCTACTAATTTATTTCACACTTAATCTACAACTTAATTTATATTACTACTTCACTGTATAGCTCGATCGTATGGGCTCGTTCAGACTGTCCCGTGCCATCTTGAGGGCTACCTATTTATCTCCGTCACAGGATTCCCGATCTTTCGAATTCCGGCAGTTGGCGACGGCATGTTCCAATTGTTTCCAATATTGACCGTTGTTTTCCGCGGAAGAGCGACTGGATGGTTCTCGAATATCTCCGGGGATGATCTCATCGCTGTCGATGGCAACGTGTGAGGCGACAGGTCCGGCCTAGGTTCGTTACAATATTAATAGGTGAAAGAATTCCTCAATGACTTGCTAGAGTGAATTAGTCTAACATCTTCCATTTTAAATTTAATATTATATATTTTTTTTATTCTACTGCACTACTCTTCAATATGTATGTATGAATGTAAAATGCAAAACATGACGTGTATATCCATCTTCTAGATGGCTGCTGTAGCAAATACAAATAAATATGAATTTGAATTATAGATACCTTCTCGTCCACAAACCTGAAGTTGAAAAATAAGCCAAATCGATGTTAGAACAAGCTATTATTCATCCAAGCAATTCGCCTTGGTTATCACCATCGGAATAAAAGAAGTGGGAATAGTCGTCGACTACAGAAAGGTCAATGAGAAAACTATCGATGACCGATATCATCATATTATATAACGGAAAATGTAACTACTTCACAACTTTGGACTTAGCCAGCGGATTTCACAGGTAGAAATGAACACCGAAGATATTCCAAAAGGAGCATTCATTGTAGAAAATGGGCGCTACGAATACCTGCATATGCCTATTGGTCTAAAGAACGCTCTAGCAATATTCCAGTGGGTTATGGACAATATCCTTCGAAGCTTACAGAATGAAATTTGCCCGGTCTATCTCGGCGATATTATCGTTTACTTTACCCTCCAAGAACAACTCGTTAGTCCATCTAAAGTTTTTCAACGCCTAACGGAGTTCTTCAACAAAGAAGTGGCTTACCTTGGCCATATCGTTACACAAGATGGAGTAAGACCTAACCCGGACAAAATTGCCGCAATAAAAAAGTATATGATCCGCAGAACAACTAAATAAATCATGGGATTTCTTGGCCTACTTGGTTATTACCGAAAATTTATCAAGGACTTCATCACCAAACCTCGAACACACACACCTCTATTTATGAAATGTTTTGAAGGCTGTAAAACCATACTGACCAATGAATCCTTCATGTAGTATCCAGACTTCTCCAAAGACCTAATTTCAACGACAGTTGCAAGTAATTTGGTCATAGGTACCATTTTATCACAAAGACCCATAGGAAAAGTCAAACCAGTGGCGTACGCCTCGAGGACACTCAATCAGTGAGAGCAAAATAATAGTACCATAGAGAAAGAATTGTTGCAAAATTCAATTTAGTCACCGATAAACCCCTAAAATGGCTGACTTCACTCAAAGAACCAAATTCCAGACTAGCCAGAGGCCATTTGAAACTTGAAGAGTTTGAATATGAAGTAGAATACAAAAAGGAAAAAATAACACTAACTCGCATGCACTTTCCCTTATTGAAATAAATACAAAAAAACTTTTCCAATACATGGATGAATTCAATCAATCATTAGCTGGACATATCAATCGGAATTCGATAACTGATGACAACAAAGACAACCTCTCTACCATAGATAATGTGAGTGAACCACCAATAATGACAGACGTGACAGAACAATATTCTTCTAAAGAAATCATTTTAACATCTGAAAACGTAGTTGTGTCAGAAGAAATTGCAACTGCCTCAGAAAACGAACGCTCCTCAGGCGAAACCAACACAGCTGAAGAAAATGAAGAAAATCTAACAGGAGAAGGAGATACAATCCATACCAGTGACGAATAACCAGTATTAGACATGAAAATCTCCGAAAAACCACTTAATACTTACGAACATCAATTAATAATCAAATTTGTTTTATATTCACCAAAGAAACCAAAAACAACACATAAATCTCCATCGGAAAACTCATCCTCGCCCAAATATCGATCGTCAACCTTTAAAATAATAGAATAAATCTTCTGAAGAATCATATTGACCCAAAATTCACGTACCTACGTTATTTATTACGAAAACGATACATATACCATATCACCATTTTATCACCATATTGCAAAGAACATTCAAAAACTCCGCATACAAGTTGCTGAAATGTACTCAATTCTAGAAGACATCAGAGACGAAGACAGAAATCATTAGAAATTATCATGAGGGCAAGACAAACCATCGCGGAATCGTTGAAACCGAAACGAGAATCGAAAAATCATACTGTTGGCCAGGAATAAATAATGACCTGTCCAAATATATGTGCAAAGTATGTCAAACCAATAAATATATTAGGAATCCTCCATACAAAATACTCATGATTGATCACACCCTCGAAACCATTCGAAATAGTACATATTGACACTTTCCAAGGACAGAAATTTTCGACAATAATTGACACATTTTCCAAATATGCTCAGGATTAGAAGTTGTGAAAGCATTTTTTATTTTCATCGTGCACATCACCATCTTCCCACTCTTGTAATAATGGAACAGAATTGAAAAATTCTGTAGTGGAATAATTTTTCAAAACACATCGAATCAATATTAATTACATCGCGGTCAGTAATTCCCAACGGTGCCATTGAATAGTAGCATTCCACTCTGATCGAACACTTGCAGATTATCAGATCCAGAGGCAAAAATAAAATCGATAACTTGAACAAATGCCCTATGCTATTTTAGGTTACAATCATTCGATTCATTCATCGACAAAACAAAAACGAATCGACGTTATTAAGGGATATTTGAATACCAAAAACCCCTTTGACATTGACATTAACGAAAAACTTATAAACAACTATATCCATGAAAATCGTGAAAGACAAAAGAAATCTACAAAAACTCAAACGAACAAATGACAAAACGCAAAGAGAAAACGATTGAAAGACATAATTGAACAATCTAACTCGAGTATGACCATTGGAATATACCACCGATGCCAATCTCTCTCGAAAAATAACATTAAACACCAGAAACAAACTGTCACCCAAATTAACGAAAGGAAAAGTTATCAGAAATAAAAATATCAAAGTCATTGCTCTCCACAAACAAAATGTTGAAAGGCCAAAGGCTAATAAAAAAATAAATGTTACAGGTGCCACCTACTGGTACCGGCAGTACCACAGGAGGTAAGAATAACCAACCTGAACAAGAATCCAGGGATTCGTCTGTTGAAGTTAGGGACAACCAGAATAAAAACCAAAACCCATAGTTTTATCCACTATTATGACCTAAAAAAAAATCGAACACTAAATTTCAATCATTAAAAAATCTATTCCAAAATGTGACAGTTGCCCTTCGGAAAAAACAAAATAATTCCGATATGTTTGAACTAGTAAACCTTGATCGAGCTTTTTTGTACCAAATAAACTCAGTAGAACAGGAATTCAATTCATTCAGTCCAAATGGTCGAGTGAGTAGAGGTAAATAATAAAAAGTATTTCCGGAAATCTAGATGCATGATGCTGCTAACTATGATGAGGTAATCAATGATCTTCAAACCAATCAACAAAAAATCGTTAAAAAAATTACCAAATTAATTTCCCTTAGCACCGATATTATCGAAAACTTCAAAATCAGAATATAAAAACGATAACTTCCAGCTTGAACAAATTGAGCTTTTGAGAAAAATACGATAAACTCGATTCCAAAAAAATTTCATTTTATGATCAAAGCTTCAGTGATTACGTATGATGGAAAATATGTATTTCCACCTGAAAAATACTATCCCACCCACCAAAGTTCTCGCAAAGTCAGATCTGGGGAAAAAAAATTAAATTGTTTTCAAAATAAAAAAAAATTGCCATTTATGATTGAAATTGCAGCGATGGTGTATGGTGAGAAATATGTATTTCCACCTGGAAACAGTCAAAAGTATAAATAAATGCTGTTTCTCAGTATAAATAAATGCTGTTTCTCAAGCGGAATGAGATATATTTTAATAATGTTTACAATATGGGTAGGTGAGTTAGTTTCTAAATGCTTGTGATTATTTCATAATACCGTTTATTCAAGGTTCACATAATCAGAAATAGAAAGAAAAATATGGTGAGTCTGATAAATGTAAATGAGTAATTTAGACCAATAGCAAATTCCATTGGCAGAAATGGTGTTGGACTAGTATTGCACCAGAAATGCATTGACAATTGACACTGCCCTTGAATGTTAACAGTGCCATTAAGATTGTCGTTAACAATAGATTACCGCATTTTTGAAATCAGTTTATCGCATTTTCTTCTGCTAAGTGGAATAGCATTTTCTAGGTAAAATACATGTTTTCAATCGCATGCCATTTATTCGGCACTTTTGATCAAAAGTTGACTAATGTTTTATTTTACCAGTTTATTGTATTTTTTTGAAAGCTCCAACTATGTATTCCAGATGAGAATACCTTTCCACCATACACCATCGTTGCAGTTTTGATCATAAGAAGTTATTATTCCTATTTTTCGAAAGCTCCGACTTTCCGAAAACTTTGGTGAGTTGGAGCATTTTCCAGATGGAAATATATATTTTCTAACATACGATATCGCTGCAGTTTAGATCATAAGACGCCAAATGAATTTTTTTTAATTTTCGAAACCAGTTGATCGTTTTTTATGTATTCCACAATTTTGATTCCGTAATGACTTTCTCGAGTAAGAATTCATTATCTGATTCATAATGAAATGGTTTTCCTTTGCTAAAAAGCAGAAAAGCATACATTTGAATTTGACAAAAATAGGAAATAATCACATTCAACCTTTGAAAAATTAAATTACGACGTTACTGCATCTTCGGCAAAATTCGGTAATCGTGGTTGCTCACTTTGGCTGCTGAGTTCACATCACTGTTTAATTCAAATAATCCGTACCAATAAAATGATAGACCTCTGTAATCATCCATGGTAAAAGGAGTTTTATAGAGGGCGCTATTGTCATAAAAAATTTGAAGAATTTTTTGCGATTTACAGTGCCCTAGCTTTATACATCCTCAAGAAAAAAAAGAGGAAAGTTTCAATTGATTTTTTTCTGAAGACAGGAAAAATGTGGTTGTAGGTTCCTTGGCCAGTCTCATTGAAGCAATATTTGCGAAGTCAGGGCCTAAGAGAGAAAATTGGGGCTCAAGGGGATCCCCCTCCACCCCGAATCATGATAGTCCTTTATTCTTGATTAAAAGCACTATTTTATTTTTTTTTAAGTGACATCTAACAATAAAACTTCTGGGAAGTATAGTTTGGAACTACAATATTACATAGAATTATTATTATAAAATATATATCGTCAGCCCATCAAAAATATTTTTTGAAAATTACTTACAGTCAAGCACTGCCCCCCCCCCTGAGAACTCCAGAGCCGGTGGAAAAGTCCCAAATCCCCTCCAATCTCGTTTTGGGCCTGTACGTGTGACGTACTCGAAAAATGTATAAAAAACGGATACCGCCGATGTTTTTTCTAAATTATCAGAATTATATGGTGGATCGAGGGGGGCCAGGGAACCTATATTGAACTTTCGTCTGTGAGAAAAAAATATTAGATGACAAAAAACACTTGGTTCGATTGAATTAAGTATAAACTGATAGCTCTACAGAAGCAAAAGCAAATTATTCGACCTGTTTCTCACTCTTGAATGCTATCACCAGTGTCTATTTGAACTCTCCATGAATCTGCCATATTTACACAAACTTCGCACGTTCGAAAACTATGTGCTATTTGCACCAGTTTTCCAATGGAACACGCAACTAGTTTTCCCAATGGAATATACTCGGTGCGCACAGTTTTGTTAAAATGGAATTCACTATTTTTGACTTATGACAGATGGCAGTTGTTTGACTACTTTGACAATTCCACCATCTTGTAAATAGATTCAGGCCATAGGAAAAACGAATATCGAAAATAAAAGTGGAAGCTAGTGACTCACAAATATTGCATTGCAGAGGTATTACTGAAGGTGTAGTTTAACTGTTGAGGTCATTCATTACCAAATAATCAATTTCCTATGGTGTACATGACTCATTTTCTCTTATATTTGACAGTTGCTTCAAAGGGATAGAGTTCCATGTACGTGTTAACTGATTTCAATTGTAAAAATCTAAAATGAATGAAACCTATCAATTATTCCTTGTTGTAAAAAAATTAAGTTTAAAAACTGTGAGGGGTGGATTGGTAAAAGCTGGATGATTATGAACTGCTTATCTTTTTAGCTTTCAAGGTATGCCATAACTTTCGAATGAAAACAAAATGAATAAAGAAAACGGAGTTGGATTCAACAGCAAAGATGAAGAAATTCAATACTGGAAAAACCTTGCTGAAGAGTATTTACAAGAGTAAGTACATCTTGGTGGAGGACCAATTCATGAATCAAAGTTCAAGATCCCAGAGCCGGAGATCTACGTCTTTCAAGTAAAGCTGAAATTTAGAGTATGAATAGTGTGATATGTAGTTAAGAACGGATGTGTACTTGCTTGCTTGAAAGCAGGGCCTTTTTACAGGTAGCAAGTACAAAAGGTACATGAAAACCCTTACTTGATAAATGTATAGCTGTATGACTTTTCTTACGTGTTTTTGCCTCCTGAACACGAGACCTTTTTCCTTCTTCATTAGGTGATTTTCAAACCTCCATTAAGCTGGCATTGTCAACATAGTGGAATCGAATTTAGAATAGTTAATAATTTGTTGCTTTTTTGTTGCTAATTTGTTAATGTAAAACTGATTTTGTTGCTCCAGCCATTTAAGAAAAAAATAAAGGACAAGGCCAGCTTATAATTAAGTTGGCATTGTCACGAAAATTATTGTGACGTTCTGAACAGTTAAAATAATAAATCAAAAATTTCTAAATTTTTTGGACGATAAAAGATTTCAAAATAGTTACGGGAGATACAAAAGCTAGAAATAATATTTTGAAATAAAAGCTCTTCCATTGCCAGTTGAATGTACACCCACAATTTTTTGTTTATATTCACTTAGGATAGGAATGATTAGAATTACTTACACCTACGAGGGAAGTGCCCGGTAGATGATCCTTAATTAGTTCCTAATACTGAGCCGCATTATTACCAAAAAAATCTCTGTCAATGCTAGTTGAGAGTCGACACAGTATTGTCGGGATGATCATTGATAATGAGTTAACAAACTGTTAATTATGTGACTGGAAACACTTATTCAAAAAGCAGTTATTAGTTTGTTGTCTACTTAGTATTACCAGGTTAATAATTGATGATAACAGCTGTAAAAGCTCACGGGAGTCAATGATTAATTAGTTACTGACCATTAACAACACGTATGTCAATTCAGCATTGGCGGTGTAATACCGAATGGTTACAACGGCACAACCTCACTGGAGTTGATTGTCAATCAGTTGCTGACACTGGACAACACATATTTCCATGTGAAAATCATTTTGTTGTCTACTTAGCATTACCAGGTTAATAATTGATGATAACAGCTGTTGAAGCTCACTGGAATTATTAATTAGTTGCTGACCATGAGCAACACGTATGTACCCAAAAGTTCATGTCAATGTTCTTACACTGACAATGCTGAATTGACTCTCAACTAGCATTGACATGAACTTTTGGGTACATAAGTGTTGCCCATAGTGAGCAACTAATTGCCAACTGAGTGCTGTAAACTTGTATAGCTCTCATTATCAATTATCATCCCGATAATACTGTGTCGACTCTCAACTAGCATTGACAGAGTTATTTTTGGTAATAATGCGGCTCAGTGTTAGGAACTAATTAACGATAATCTACTTGGCGCTTCCCTCATAGGTATAGTTATTCTAATCCCAATTGGAACGGCCATAAAATAAGAGCACTACGAGGAGTGTTCATATGCACTGCCCGGCAAATGGGAAATTTATATACTACCAGTGTTTTTACTTTCAAAGCGTTCCTGGTACAATCATACAAAAAATCTGGCGCGTGTTTCCAGTTGCCCAGATTATCAGTAAAGGCGCTATCAAATATATTTGAGTAATGAAAGCTCGGCTAGCTGGATTGGACATATGTTATCTCCAGCTGCATAATATCCTCATTTAACAATATTCCTTAATCAGTGCAGTGCCGTGAAGTTAGGAATTATCCATTGAAAATAATTTTATCATTATGGCTTTCTGGAGACCTTTCGAAACAAATAATAAAATCCAGTTGAGATAACATGTGTCTACTTTTACATGGGGTGATCAATTGCTATGATTGTAAGAATAAGTAACCGAAGAAATACCTCTGAAAAATAATATTCGAACGCCTATGTCAATGCGGCAAGTGCAAAGAGAATCCCTTCCCGAAACTTTTTATGTCGTTCCAATTGGGATTAGAAATACTATATAAGTGATTCTAATCATTCCTATCTTGAGTGAATATAAATCAAATATTGTAGGCATACGTACAACTGGCATTGAAAGAGCTTTTATTTCAAAATAAAAGCTCTCTATGTGAAATTTTGTAATATTATCAGCTGTAGCAATCGAATATTAATTGCCTAATACTATTCCTAGCTTTCGTTTCTCCCCGATCTATTTTGCAAACTTTTATCGTCAAAAAATTTAGAAGTTTTGGATGTGTTATCATTTTAAATGTTTAAACATCAACAAATTTAAAATTAGTCAGATCCACTCTCTATGCAGATAATTTTCGTGACAATGCCAACAATAAAATCAGTTTTGCTGTAACAAATTATTACTTATTCTAAATTCGAATCCGCTATGTTGACAATGCCAGCTTAATGGTCGTGATTTTCAAGCACCGTTTCTTGTACAAAAATCACTCATTTTCGTCACAATTTGGCACAAATTATAGTCAGTTCTGTCGAAAAAATACGCATACATCCTAACCTCTCTTTGCATCATCAACAACAACCTAACCTCAATCTGGGTCAGATGTTAGAGTTTGAGATGTATGTGTTGAAGAAGGAGGATTTATTTGATAAAACCGCCTATATTTTGTGCCGAAAATGAGTGATTTAGTATACGTAGTTTATGCTGTTTGAAAAAAGGAGGCATTTTTGTGAAAGAAAACGGTGCTTGAAAATCCCCTAATGAAAAAGGAAAAAGGTCATTAACTCAGAAACGATATGATACCACCGCGTTCTTCTTCCGGATTTGTGTTCAGGAGGCAAAAACACATAAGAAAAGTCGCACAGCTACTTTCAGGGAGCATGAGCACGACGTCTATACATTTACCCCTTACTCTCCTATTTTAAAGAATGGTATTACTTGGCCGAGCGGTCTAAGGCCATGAGAAATTGTTTGTTTTGGGACGAATATTCGTAACAAGACCATAGAAAAATAATTTTGTGCCTGGGCAGAATTTGTTCACAAGTTTTGTATGCCCCCTCTCCGGAACATTTTTCGTACTGCAACCATACCAATGGAGTAACAGCTTGGAATTGCTCTTTAACTTTTGTATTTGTGTGCCTTGTTAAATCTTATTCTAATGCCTTGGTCTTGGCACAAAACTAGTTTTATTTATTTTTGTTCATTATTATAGCTATCAAGCACTTTTCTATTAGAAATAATTATAATTGTTTATTGGATGATTATTTATCCGTGAATACTTCTCCTTTAGGATATATTAGTAATCTCATAAGATTTTGAGAAATAGAAAGTCTTGTGCCAGGTATTTCTAAGAGGCATAGATGTGGCACTAAGGTTTTTTGCATTCCATTGGTATGGTTGCAGTAGGTAAAATGTTCCGGAGAGAGGGCATACAAAACTTATGAACTAATTCTCCCCAGGCACTAAGTTATTTTTCTTATGGTCTCTGTGAGTGGTAACATTTTAAAAATATTGAATTCTGTTACTCAATCGGCCAGGTTTTCTGCAGCCAGCTCTTAGACATTAGAAATGATTTGTTTTGGGACAAATATTTGTCCCAAAATAAATCATTTCGAAGGGAAAAATGAAAAAAAAAACTCAGGTGTGGGGTTCAAACCCATGCTCCCTTTCGAGATCCAGAGCTCAAATCTGGCGCCTTAGAACAGTGGGGCAATGGCCAGCTCGGTAAATACAAAATGTTGAAAATATCACCATAGTAATATTTTTATGTACCTGCTACCTGTAAAAGAGTCCCGCTTTCAAGCTAGCAAGTACGCATACGTTCTTAACTTCATATCACTCTAATTATACTCAAAATTTAAACTTTGCTGAAATGACGTAGCTCTGCCGGCTATGAGATATTACTCTATTATAGAAATGTCAAAATTGTTCATTCAGTTAAACCTATGAACATTGTACTTGAATTTGTTTAGAATTCTAGATGAGAGAACTATATTTTTGAATCATACTAGAAATTTCAATCGTTGGTTGTTATAACTATGAAGGCCTATTTAATTTTGTACACTGTACTACCTATTCATGTGAAGCTGCATTACAACTTTCTTTGTGTAAATTTAAATCAGAATTAGATAATGACAAATATGTGGTAGTTGTCTTTCTCGACTTGAAGAGAGCATTTGAAACTATTGATAGAAAATTATTATTGATCAAACTGAAAAGGTATGGTATAGAGGGTAAGGTCTATGATTGGTTCGTAGATTATTTACAAGGACACAAGCAAAAAGTAAGAGTGAGGAACACAACATCAAGTGAAAAATAAATTCCCTATTGTGTTCCTCAGGGAAGTGTACCTCTTTTGTTTATATTGTATTTAAATGACATCAACTTACATGTTGGCTGTGAATTCCCAAATCTATTTGCAGATGATAGCCTACTGGCATGTAGTGATACAAACCTGGATAGAGCCATCAGTAATATGAATGTGGTACTTACAAAAGTAAACGAATATATGAAAATAAATACATTGAAATTGTTCTAAAAACTAAAGCCATGTTGATAACAACAAAATATAAATTCAACAATATAAACCAAAACAATTTGAAACTCACAAGTGAAATTGAATTTGTAGATAATATTAAATTTAATTGGAAATCTATTGACTTTTGAAAATCATTTTGATTATATTTATTAAAAAAAAACACTAAAAAATTATATTTTTTCTCCAGAATCTCTCTTAACCTATCAATGGAAACAAAAATCACTGTATATAAAACAATTATTCAACCGCATTTTGACTATTACTCTTCTGTGTTATATCTGTTCAACTTAAATAAAATTTCACAATTACAAAAAATCCAAAACCGAGGGATTAGAATAATCTTAATGGTAAATCGATTACCTATAGATACAATGTTGAATTCCCTACAGTGGTTTTCATTAAGACAAAGACATATCTCACCATGATATTTATATATAAAATATTGAACAACCTTGCTCCCTCCTATTTCCAAGAGTACATCATATTCAATTTTGAGGTTCATCAATACAACACAAGAAGCTATACAAACATATTTATCAGAAGAATGAACAATAAACTCATTGTTTTTCAATGGTTTTAATGATTTCAACACTCTACCAAATGAAATTAAGTGTAGCCCACCAATGTTCAAAAAGAAAAAAAATAATATTACACTAATGAGAATATTAGGTAAAAAAAAAGTGTATTTCATGTATTAAAGGTATGTATGTTTAATCATAAAATGTTCATTGTCATTTGCTGATATATATTTTTTTAAATTTAGATATATATATATATATATATATATATATATATATATATGTATATATATATATATATATATGTATATGGGATATATATATGCTGTTGTGAATTTTTAATTAATATGGATATTAGGTTAACCTATTTTAAATAAATTTCTTCTTATATTAATGTATTTTACGTTTTTCCCTTTTTGAGACGATCTTAATTATTTTTGAGGTACCTAGGGTGAATTTGTTGGTTTTTGACCACTTAAGAGAAATTTGAAGTTCAATGAATCACAAAAAATATGTAAAATAGGTATATAAACAAACATTTGACTATTACTTTCTATTTCTTCACAATAAAAAATGCCTTACAAATCAAAGATTTTTGTTTATAGGTTACAGAAAATATAGAAAAAATCCGACATGAACTAATGCACCATTTGCCATTTCTCGACGCACTCATTGTCGACCATTGTTGCACCAGTTTTGGACCAGTGAATTATCATTAATAATTATCTACTCCATAATCTTTTTTAACTTTGGCAGTAAGAATGCATTCAGACCCAGTTTTTTTTCGAGCCCCTTTTCGACCCTTAAGACAGTCAATTTGTTGTTTTGGGGATGCTGAACAGCCTACTCGCCTCCCTGATTCCCTGTATTTCTTCCAGAAAAGCCTTAAAAACACGATAAAAATGAGGGAACGAATATGTTTCCATTAACCTTCAGAACAGTTGTTCTGAAGTTAATTTGTTGTTTTAGGAATGCTGAACAGCCTTCAAACAATTGTTCTGAAGGATTATGAATGAAGGAGAAGCGACTGGGAATCAGGGAGGCGAGTAGGTTGTTCAGCATCCTTAAAACAACAAATTGATTTCAGAACAATTGTTCTGAAGGATAGTGAAACAATTTTTTCGTTCCCTCCTCTTTATCGTTTTTTTCAGGCTTTTCTAGATTTGCTTGTTTCTAAACTTCATTCTCTGTAGATGGCATCTACAAAAAATACAAGTACCGTATGTATATTTGGAAATGAAAACGTTGGTTGAGATCTGGCCAGACTTTCATAGTAATACATCAAATTGTTTCATAAAATGAGCGGAAAAATATCTGCATCTTATAAGTTAAAAAAGGATATATGAAAATCACTACCAGTTTTCGACCACCCTGGTTGAGAACTGGAAATAGTTCATTATGTAATCCAGTTAGACGACCACTGGTTTAAAGTGAAAAAATATAATAAACTAGTTTGATTCCTATCTAAACAATGTATTTCGGTATCTACTTCCAATCTATTTTGGAAAACCGAAACTAAAATGAAAGTTTTATGATCTACTTACTTTTTACTGCACCCGAACTTACTAGCAATTTCATATAAATGTATAAAGCATGCTCGCACCTAACTTTTGACATCTGTAATGACCTACTATTTAAAACAGAAATTTGGTGGAATGTCATAAAACATGCTCAAAATGTGGCAGAGAGTGGAAGGCAAGTTTAATTTGCATGGTGTCCAATCATTTTCTTATTTTAGAGCGTTTCATGGTCGAGAACTGGCCAATCTGCAATTAAAACTACGCCCTATAATACTTTCGTAGTTACTGTCCTTCAAACATAATAGGGTCATATTCACTTTTTTTAATAGGAACAATAGTCTTATTGTATTTTGTCATTATACCATTATCTTCTTCTAATGTGCCCCTCTGATATATTTTGCACTGCTGAAAAAAAAAAGTTTGTGAAAGTCTATTGTCTTTCTCATTGTTGCCTCTTTCATTCAGAAAACAGATGATTTGGCTTTGGAGGTTAAATTCGACCATATTAAAAAAGCTACTCAGAAGTTTCACATGTTATAAATAATGATAAAATATAATTGGAATTGTTCTTATTGGGAGAAAAAAAAACACAAAAATTATCCCAATTGACCTTTTAGAAGAGTTCAATAGGCAAACTTACGTATGTACCCTAAACATCTTTAACACATTGACTGCCAGGATTCCGGTCTAAGAAGCCAATTTAATCATATTATATTATTCATCAAAAAGCATATAGATTTTTTTTTTAACTTCCTATGCGTTTTCTCGTAGCTGGCTTATGTAACAGAAATCTTTTCGCAGAAGTAAAACTGCGAACTGCAATCTGCGAGTTAATTCGTGCACAGACACGCTTCAACCTGTCACTTTGCTACAGAGATATGCTTCTAAATTCTTTAGTAATAAATCAGATATAGGGTTGAGCGCATCACATTTACATCTTTCTCGAGTGTGTTGTTTTAGCTGGTACCTGTGACTTCGTCCACATAGAGTTTGTATTTTTTTCTTTGTGTTGTTCCATCTAGCTTACCCCTGTGGCTTCACCTGCTTCCCGTTATGCTGTTATCCAGTTATTCCGTTATGCTGTTATCCCATTATTCCATTATGGATATATATATAAATATATATATATACAAAGATAAGATATACTTGAAACGGGAGCTCACCTTATATTGGTTGCAGTATTATATTGCCGGTTCCCGTCATTGTAGCGAGATAAAATACATACCAGTTTTTAGGTCTAATCATACATCAAAATCGATCCAGTAGTTTTGGTTAGCGCACGCTGATAAAGCAGCCAAGAAGCACTTTTTTCCCCACTTAATTTACAAACTAAAAACTTTTGTTTATTAAAGTGAATGATAGCCTATGTTACTCAGGGATAGTGTAGCTTTTTATTAGGGATTTTTTTTTATTCGGTTCACTAGTTCCAGGGGTTACCCCCTACATACAAACAAACAAATTTTACCTTTTTATAATATAGTATAGATTTATAAATTTATGTTCATTTATTAATCAGTTTTCTGTTCATGTAAGCAACCAAGATTTTTTTTCCTCTCCCTGAGGCCATTTTTTCATATTTACTAATATACTGTGAATTTAATGGTAGCTACACAAATATGGCAAGCAAAGAAACTACGAGGTAACTCGTAGTTGGCGTCCCAGGCAAGAACGCCAACTACAAGTTATCTCGTAGTTGGCAGTCAACGTGTTAGATTGAAGGTGGAGCTAAGATTGATAGTGAAGCTCAGATGCAGCAACTTTACCAGAAAACAATTTATGTCATAGAGCAACTAATTTCATAAAGTGGTATAACTGCAGAATAGATCATTATTATTCATTTCCAGTGCGGAAAGGATACAAAAGGAATCTGATGAATTCATAACTGAATCTCAGCAGTTAGATAAAGAATACGAAGCAACAATCGATCAGAATGAAAAGAAAATCAAAGAACTGACATTAGCTAATAATAGAGCTCAAAATGAAATGGAGTCTCTGAGGGTAAGGTGCCAGTTTTTCAAAATGTCATTTGTATTTATTTACCTTGATTGCAGATCAAACTTGAACAAAGTTATAAGGAGAATTCCAATCTAGATACTGAAATTTCCAGTCTGAAAAAAGATAAATTGCAGATGTCCCAATATATCAGAGATTTAGAACAAAAAAATGATGACTTGGAGAGGTCAAGACGAATTATTGAAGAAAGTGTAGCAGGAATTGAAGCAGCTTTTCATTCTGCCATTGAACGTAATGCTATACTCGAATCTGAAGTGGATGAAAAAGATAGTCTGAAAGAGAAATTGCAGCGATTTGCAGATGAAACAAGGGGTGAGATAATAATCAACTTAATTAGTGAAAAACATCAAGATATATTATTAGAGTTGGGACATTCATTTATCAAATTCATGCATGTAAAATAATCAATAATCAAAAAGGCTTATAGGTAGTCAAAAGGTTAAAATAGACAGTCCCAATATTCACTTCATTTTAATGAATATGAATCAAATCAATACAATACAATACAATTTATTAACATCAATCAAGATTACACATCCAGTATAAATATATAAAAAATGTATAAACATATCAGACTAGTCCAGGAATACTAGGTGCTAACTAGGTACCAAGAGACTTTTGGACTAATGGTCAACTGTTGTAGTGTAAATGTAAGAAAGCTCTTGAAATGATCTTGAGAACTAGATGCTTTCAACATTTTTTGTTTTTTATGAAATTTGTGAAAGTTCACATATATAAAGACTACTGCTAACATTAGTTTGACTTATTGGCATCTATCCCTTCTGGCAGGTGTAAAATTATCCACGACAAAATATACTGAGAAAAATATAAAAATATATGTTTCTCTTTAAATGACAATGTAGAGCTTCTCGATTACATGATTGAATTCAGTAGTTTGATTAACACAGGAAATTATATTTAGAATGATTTGTCACCTCGTAAGAAAGGGTGCAGTAATGTTGAAAAAAAACAGGAAGTAAAAATTATTATTAGCAATGTATAGCTTTTTCAATTGCAGAATCTTTTCAGAAGTTCGAAATACATGGCAAATTATATTTGAAATGATTTGTTATGGTGGGGGGTGTAAAGAGGGTGAGAAAGAATTTAGAAACAATCCATTATTTCTTTAAATGGTCATGTAGATATTTTTCTATTGCAGAATCGATTTCAGTAGATTAAAATAGACGACAAATTATATTTGAAATGATTTGTCGTATCCTCGGAGGGGGTGGAAATGTTGAAGAAAATATGATTTCCATTCAAACGGTACTTTGGAGGTTTATTAATTTCAGAAGAATGATTTGTCGCCCCATTCGAAGGGTGTACAAAGGGTGGTCATTAAAATAGATTAAACAATTGTTCATTTAAACATTAAGAATAGCTTTTTTGATTGCAGATTCAATTTTATGAGGTCAAAATACGTGGAAAGAGATATTTTCCAATTGTGATACTGGTTTCATAAGGTTGAACTACATACCAAATGATAATGAAAATGATTTGTTGCCCCTTTGCCGTTTGAACATTTTTTCAATACATTTTCTCCCTTTATTTCAACCCCTCCCACGAGTCTACAAATCATTTCAATTATCATTTGCCATGAATTTCGACCTTAAGATGATTCTACTATTGAAAAACCTCTGCATTGCTAGGTTCTGTTGGATGTAAAGCATTTTAGCTTATGGCATACTGAATGGCTACCAAATGAAAGATCTCATTCAGTATGCAATCAGAAACAGTATGTTATCTAAACCCAGCCTAAGAAATACAGTTTTTCACGTTGACACTCCTGAGATAATTACGTCGGGAAGTGTCAGTATACCCCAATATCACTAGTATTTCAGTACAATGAGATGTATATTCACATTAAAAAAATGCATGCCTTAAGTAATCAACAAGTTTGATAATTATCTGTTAAGTAGCATCACCAGGGGAACATGATGTGAAGCCATTTTCCAGCCTCTAGGCAGCACACATTAGGTTGTTCTAAATAAATAAATTCAATGAATTGAGCTAGGCTGCAAATCAACGAGCCTTTAAACTAGATCTACTCCTACAAAATGAATATCTCGTTTTCTGTTTTCATTGTTCTCCATCAATTTCAATGTTATTGATGGTCTAGTTATACACCACCATCAATTGACTAATTCAATTTTTTTATTTTTATTTCAATTGTTAAAATATGCAAATATCCACAGCTGGTATATTATAAAGTTATAATGTTTTTGTTTACAAACAAATTACGAAGTCATTACAACACTATTGAAAATGATGAGAGACTTGATGGTTGCAAAGATAGACCAACCAGTGAACACTGTATACCTGCTATCCCTGAATAGAAAAGATGTATACGATGCAGTCATCGTTAATTTTGTTAAGTCATCTGGCTTGAAGTTTGAGCACACCTCGGTTAACCTTTTTTTGATTATCCTAATGTATTAATTACTCCCTATCCATGGACTACCTGTGTTGTTTAATAAAAATTGCCCTAAACGACCTGTCCCCTGGGCTTGAAAAGAGTGACCTTGTCTACGTTTCCTTGTTGAACTTCTATTCCTTATATGTTTAAACTTTGCCCATCATTTTATAGAATCAGAAATACTGGCTGCATAGGCCCAGTGCAAAAAGAAGAAAAAAAATGGTGTCTTATGATTCAATCTAAACTCACATAATACACAAACCATTTGTCATAACCTTAAACAATAAATTTGATAAATTTTCAACAATTGTCATAAACAATTTAGGGTAAGTAGCCATCTTCTTCCCTACATTATTCATCTTTTATCTGTGTAACAGTTTACTAAATATTCACGTCTACTCTGCATCAGATAATAGTATCATATGATTTTCCGCAAAAATATAGAGTTTTTCATCCGCTGCAGATTTTTCAATATAAATATATCGAAAGCTACAATATTGTGAAATATTGTGTGCTGTTGCTGACTGAGTATTTGTGTATGTGGTCCTTTTCATTTCGTGGTGAATTATAGATTTTGAAAAATATGCATACAAATTTTATTCAAAGTGAATAATTTATTTTATAGATCTGAAACAAGAACTGTTAGTTAGAAGAAAGAAAGGATTCCAGATAATGAACGGATATTGAATGGATACAAAAATGCCATTGTGGATTCGAATCGA
Organism: Gonioctena quinquepunctata; assembly: GCA_018342105.1. Classification (NCBI taxonomy): domain Eukaryota; kingdom Metazoa; phylum Arthropoda; class Insecta; order Coleoptera; family Chrysomelidae; genus Gonioctena; species Gonioctena quinquepunctata. The sequence continues at coordinate 89,765 of JAFIRS010002785.1, read as the reverse complement.
CTCAGGGAGAATGAAACTCAAACAACTCCTGTGAAAAGTAAGATAAATAAAATCAATAAGGCATTCAAGGCATTTTCAGCTTTTTGTGGTAAACTGAAAAAGGACTGATCTCTTTCTTTCTGTTTGAATTTTCAATTAATTGCTTAGCGTTATTTAATAATATGACTGATTAAATGAATCTATATTTTTTATGACAGCAACTTTGCAATAATTATGTCAATAATTGCATGATTGTATATCGAATATGTGCCTAATTCACCCAATATTCATTTTTATACTATTTTGATATGTCTAATAATACAATCTCTCATGTAATCAAATTTCAATTTCGGTGGTTCTGATTTGGGCTTTTCATTTCTTGAAAAAAAAAACACTTGATTAGAAAGCAGGAATGTAGCATGATTCATTCATAAAAAAATATTCTTATTGGAGGATGTTCTGCTTTTTGGTTAAAACCAATTCAGTTTAGTTTGTTTCCTTTTAGACTTTTGAATAAATAGGTTCGGATTTTTTTAATGCTTGTGATGATTTCATTATGCTTTTCCTTCCAATTTTTGCTGCATTCTTGCATGTTTGATGTTAACCTATTTAATGTAACAAGACTCTTGTCAAATGCAGGATGATTTGCTGTTAAAGTGGAACCAATAATCTAACCTTCTTTATGACAAAAATAATACTAAATTAATAATGGCTGCTGTGATTTTTAAGAATTAAATATGTGACATGTTTTAAAATGTGTTACTTGACACCAATAATCATGACTTTTTACTGACTAAATCATGATATAGGAACCGTTGCCTTCAGGTAGGCAGTACCTTTGAAAATGTTTGAATTTACTTCTTACTAACCTTATATAGTTTTTACGATATTCATACAGTGTCCACCATGAAGTATGCCCCAATATAAATTTTTCATTAAGAATTTATTTTTGATTCGTCAAACAAAATTGCAAAATGTCATTTAAAAAAAGGTTGATTCAAGAGTATAGTATCCTTATTTTACAAGTAGCCAATAATTTAATTCAAGTCAGTTATTATCATCATCATTCAAATTAGTTATATTCAATTATGGAATCATAATATTTATTTTTGAAACAGGCCAATTCAGAATTTATATAATTTTCAATAATAGTTATATTAAAATGGTTTGGAAACATTGCCAAATAATACTGTTTTTCATATCCTATAAATTATATATGTTGCAATTTTGATGGATGAGATGCAGAGATCAACAAACAACATTTTCTGTGAAATTGGAACTAAAGAACTTTCCATGTGATGTGCATGGTATGAATAAGCTAGTAAATAAGTAACTTTCAACATATCTGTGATAAATAATATTTTATGATTCCGAAGTTGAAATGAATTCATCTGAAGATGTGAAGATTATGAATTGGCAAATGAGGTAAATGCATTCAAGAAATATCAATAAAACACTGCCTCAATGATTAGACTAGGCAAATAAAATATTTTGGCATATTTCTTTCAAATCATGCATGTACAGTTTCCGACAAAAACGTCAGGAACAAGTCTTGTATCTGAATTCATGTATAATTCGGCAGACTGAAACAGTTTGAGTATCAAGAAATTAAGGGTATTTTGTTCGGCAACTGTACGTCCAATACTAGTCAATTCCAGTAATATACCAGATTCACCCCAGCTTAAAATGGCGTATATTCGTTGTTTTTATTAAGTAAAAAATAATATAATAATTAGGGAAAGAGCGAAACATATAAATTATAATAAATGAAACGTTCCATAAGGCATTCCATAAAAAATATTTTCTATAACAATTATCATGCGAAAGATCGTTCAAACAGTAAATGTTTTAATTTTTTTTTTACATGAATTTCTATCGTACTTTGAGAGATAATCATTCTGTATACTAGGTTAATTCAATGATTAGTAATTATTTTTAGAATATGTGGATTATGTAATATTTAAATGAGACAAGAATTAATTTGTTAAAATATGTTGAAGAACTAATAAATTAATATTACCACTTAATCATTTGTTTCAATTGCTTCTAGTTTTTGTTGAGTCTTGTTGCAGATTTGCATGCTAACGTTGTGCATGATGTTAAGCTTCTTTCTTTATGTTAATTACTCATCCTTAAGATATGATGATCAAGTCTCATAATTTCTGTATACATCTATACAACAATGGATATTGATGCATTTGCAGATGACTACCAAGCTCCTATTTCACCAGCATCCAGGGTTATGGCCTTGAATATTGTTAGCGATCTTATTAGGAAAGTTGGTGTAAGTAAACTTGAAAAATGTTCATCTTATTGGTGGTGTCTTTTAGTGCATTATTTCAGACATATTGTTTTGCTTAGTTCCCATTTTTGGTAGTGCTTCGTAGAATTAAATATTTGTGTAGTTGAAAGATTGTGTGATATGTGCTGTCTAACTGTTCATTTTGTTCTGGTTTTATCATTTTAATCATCTCAAAGTTCTTTAACTTGCCCATTTCCCACATTCAGAGTGTTTTTGGTCTTTTTACAATAATATATACTTATATCTGTAAAAAATGGGTGTTTTTCATTGAAACTGGTTAAAATGATCGACTATTAATTTGTATTGGATTATTTTTAAAACTGATTCAACAACTATAAATAAATGGATAAATGCTGCTCATACTTTTTATATGAACACCAATTTTTTGACAGCTTATGATATATACAAAACTAGATATAAATAAGTTTTAAAGGAAACCTTAAAATTCATTATTGAAAAAATCACTCCTCTATTTTTCAAATTATAAGATTTTGAAGAGATTTAACATAATATCAAAATTGTTTCTATAGATGTTTCGAAGAAAATCTTTCGACCCATTTTGATTATATTATTTTTAATCTCAAATAAAACATGAAACAACTTTTAATACCAAATACTTGCTATGGTGATTTAAACTCTCATGGTCAGGCAGTTTTTATTTGTACATGTGTACATATTTTCTTATGAATGTACTTAGGGTGGGAGTAATTATAAATGAGTTTTTATCATACTCAGCGCTTCATTTTATTACATGCAGGTCAATCTGTCATTTGACCCAATAACCCTGAAAAAAAACTATGTATTCAGTTATGCGATATAGTGCATTCTGGCTCATTTTATTATTGACTCAGTTCAGCTATCAACTACTAGAGGGAAAACTGCATTATATTTCAAAATATGAATGAAAATTACAGAAATAAATGAATACTGACTGGGAGAAAAGAATGTGTGGTGTTAAGTCTCTTCATGGACACGAATAAAATATCTCCATAAATTAAATACAGTATGTGCGATTTAAAGCCTTAACACGATGAATGCCAACTACGAGATACCTCGTAGATTGCGTTCTTTGCTAGGACGCCGACTACGAGTTATCTCGTACTATGTTTACTTACCATTTTTGCGCAGCTACGATGAAACTCGTAGCATATCAGTGCTAATATGGATAGATGGGTTCTGGGAAGAGAACAAAAAATCAATGCTGGCTACATGAACAGAAATTTTATTAATAATAAATCAAGAAGTAAAAAAATATTTTTATTGTTTGTGAAACTTTTTAAAACAATCTTCCACACAAAGGGCTGGCTTCTCTTCACAGGTCGGACAAAAATAACGCGTTTCTCGGCGTTTTTTTGCTTGGGTACATATACGACATGGCTCGTAGTTGGCTTCCGCGAAGAGATTTCTGTTACATAAGCCAACTACGAGATAATTCGTAAGACCTTTTTTTTTTTAAAATACATTTTATATGCTTCTTGATAATTACTATGTAATATAATTAGAGTTTTTAATAATATAAAATGATTAAATGAAATTGGCTTTTTAGACCGGAATTCTGAAAATTGTCGTGGCAGCCAACGTGTTAATACCCCCTTATTTCAAATTAAAAAAAAAAAAGAAAATGTTGAGATATAGTACTTAATTTCTCCTATTAGTCCATGTGAAGAACTTTGGAAATTTGTATTTTAAAGACCTACTAAGGCCAATTTAACAGGTCGAAATTTAGAGGTAGATGTACAAAGTTTGACCTCTATATCTCATATAGAGTGTTGCAATGGCAAATTTTCAAATAATGGATTTTTCGGCTGGATGTTTACTCGAAAAGTAAAGAAATCTTTCTGAAGAACTATGGGAACACATAAGATAGTTTCAAAGTTGTAACCCTTATAAGTAGGTTACTTGAAAAAGCAAAAAAACTCTTAGTTAGGTATAGGAAAATTTAGTTTCCTAATTTTGAACGGTTTGCGAGATACAAATTTTTTCATAAACTACTACAGTGGTATTTTTTTTCCAGAAAAATCGACATATGTCGAAAACTGTAGTAGATAACCTTTTCGAATACTTTGAAAAAAACTATCTAGATATAATATTGGTTGACATGCACATATTAAATCTTAATCATTATTTTGCCAATGTTCATACAAGTAGGTTACTTTATTTCACCAACGAAGTCAATAATATTTGAATACTCTATAATATTGAAAATAAACTAGATGACCAAATGGAAGAACATAACATATAAAAAAAAATTATTTCCAAAGTAACTTCCTGCGGAATATGATAATGAATTCGTCAACAAATGTCTTCGTTTACCCATTTCCTCACTTAAACAGATGTTTCCACATATGATGCAATATGAGAAGAAATCTAATAGGATAAGTCATTTTTGTTTCATTATAATAATTAGAAAAGTAGGTTTTGAGTAATTTCAAAACGGTAAACTACAATTTAGGAGAGAGAATTGAGATTATTCATTTAGTTGGTGAGAACGCTTGATCCATGAGGGAAGTTGTGAAGGAATTCAATAGGAGAAAATTTACCATACTTCTGCAATACCCACAACCGAAATAAGTTCAATGAACTGTCAACAGAATTGAAAAGAATCATATCATACCAAATGTTCAAGAATAAAATTGAAACTTGGCTATATCCTTGAGCACACCACAAAAGTTTATGTCCACAAACAGAACATAGTATATTCTAGAGCGAACCAATTCAAGACAATAGTTCATGGTTATGATTATTTTACTTTCATTTATATATAAGTCCTTATCCCCTTCATGCCCATTTAATTTTTTAAGTCGCTCCCTATATCCCAGATAACGTGAAAAATTGTTGATTTCTTTTTTTTTGTAATCCACTGATTATGGTGGCACTATATTAGGAAAGTACTTCTAGTTATCTTAAAAGCGAAATTATTGATTTTTATCCAGTTGCGTTACTATAAGGGCCTAAATTTGTGAAAAAAAAAACAAACTGACTATTTCAAAAATTAGTATATTTTCAACGTAAATGATATGCAATCGAAATAGAAAAAGCAGTAACTAATGCTATGAAACATCCTAACACGTAAAACACACCAAAAACTATCAAATACTACAGCACTGCACCGTTGCAAATGACATTTTATACTGGAGACCGCCAAAAATACGGATGTGGACTATACATGCGTTTGACCTTGAATCAGCCAATCAAATTTAATCCCGCCCACCTCAGGATCCCATTCCAGGGTATACTACTCAACTACGATATTATTCCAACGTTTATTTTAAATATGGCATTTGTTGCCACAAGTGGCACTCTGGGATATAGATCAATTTGAGCTTGTTGCCACATGTGGCAACATGGGCTTGAAGGGGTTATTAAGCCAGAATAAAATATAAATGTGTATAATCTACCAAAACATCGCTTTTTTGCGTTCCCAAAATTTTGATGTTTTTTTTCAATTTATAACCACTGTAATTCGTATACACTCGTCATTCGCGAGTGTGCAACAAGATAAAATACACCCTAGTATATATATATATATATATATACTATTTTGTTAAATTGGTTTGCACTAGATTCTAACATAACGTGTACAGGGTGATCTACACCATCATGCGAAAAATTAACCAGTAGGTGGTTTCCACCAAAAGAAATGAAAAAATAACTGAAATGTGACCCAAAAAAATAGCTTTTTTGTTAAAATGCGCTGTTATGGCTCCAACTAATCTGAATCAACGTGAAGGACTTGGCCAAATTACTTTTCCAGAGTGGGGACTGGTAGCAAAGCAGTGTTAGAGGTGACTTTCTACAACATAGCAAAAATATAAAAAAAAACACTGCAAGAGTTTCTATTCACTGCACTATCTGTCATAATCATGTTACAATATCCCTATGATGTAAACACTGGCATATTGAATAGTATCAATTCACGAAAAGCACCAACGATACAATTCGTCATCACACTATATATGTATATATATATATATATGTATATATATATATATATATATATATATATATACACGCGTCGTTCTGCAGTTAGCTGTGGAAAACAAATATAATCACAACACGTAACTGCGGGAATCAAATATAGTTTACAAAATTTACCACAGCTGCAATGACAGTACTCCTAATAAAAACGGCACCCGCATCGAAAAGTTAATGACTATCTGAAGAAGCAAAATTTCTTCTTTTTGCAGGTGACTTATTTTAAGTGAAAACCCACATTTTTTTTACATGGTTCGATTGGCCTTCTAATTCAGAGTTTAGACAACCTAAGTTATGTTAACTCATCTATTACATAAGTCGATTTTTCTGAAAAAAAATACAGCCTTAGTAGTTTACGAAAAAATGTGTATCTCTCTCTTGAAACTTAGGAAACCAAATTAGATATTTCAAATTAAACTCACGGACACATGCCATAGTTTACAAAGGAAGAACAAAACTTGGTTCTGATAATTTTCCATTTTCAAATCAATTTTATTCAAGAATTCACTTTGATAGAATATCACCTTCTTAATTACAAATGACTTTTGTTTCCATGCATACTTGAAAAAAACTTTTTAACAAAAAATTAAACCGACAAAATACGGAACTGAAAAGTAAAAAATAAAATAAACCTTCTTAGTCTCAATAACTAAGCTCCTAAACTAATGTAAGTAACTAATTTTGAGTCGGCGCCAAACAAACAAGCAATGAATTAGCTAAGGCGTAAAATGATGGCATCGAGTTGCGCGGTGACAATCTGATAATTTTTTTGAAGTAATTTAATGATCTTCGTTGATTGTTTGTTTGGCGCCGACTCAAAATTAGTTACTTACATTAGTTTAGGAGCTTAGTTGTTGATACTAAGAAGGTTTATTTTATTTTTTACTTTTCAGTTCCGTATTTTGTCGGTTTAATTTTTTGTTATAAAGTTTTTATTTTTAAATTTTTTGTTGCTGAAATCTACTAATTACTACCTACTTGTTTTTTTATTACTTCTAAAATACTTACTTACCCACCTTACTTCAACTATTACCAGTTAAATAATATGATCATCTACTTTTACTATTTGTTGTAATATAAATTATTTTTGTTGTTCTGGTTAGTTTATTTCATTACTTTGTATATCATTCCATCCTCTCATAGAATATAATGATTGTGACGGATGTAGGAGAACAAAAATAATGACAATAGCGATCTGTCATTGTCAACTACATATGTGTGCCAATGTTCACAATTATCTCCTATTTTTCTACCCGGAAGGGTGGATAATTCCATTCGAAATCCAAATATGATCAACTATGAGGTATACCCTATCCAATAAAAAAAGAATCATCAAAATCGAAGAACCCAGTACAAGTTATGCCTGATAGAATCGGTTAACGGACCAGAATTCAGAGGGTGAGTGATCAATATCCTTCGTTTTGCTACCCTTAGGGGTGGATTTCCTCTTTCAAATTCAAATGGGACCAACTTCGAAGTACACCCTATCCACTGAAAAAAGAATTATCGGAATCGGACGTCTCAGTAAAGAGTTATGCGTGGTCATACATTAAAAAAAATATATACGCGTCGACTAGAAAACCTCCTCCTTTTTGGTTTCGTCAGTTAAAAAGCAAAGAAACTCTTGGTTAGGTATAGGCAATGCTCGAGTAACTCACTCTAAAATTCCGAATGCGACTTTTGAAAATCGCCTGCGCCCATATGGTACAAAATAGGACATCAGGAGTTAGCCTTGACCTCCAGCTAACTGTTCCAGAAATTTGGTTTCCTAATTTTGAACGGTTTGCGAGATACAAATTTTTTCGTAAACTACTATGGTGGTATTTTTGTCCAGAAAAATCGACATACGAAAACTGTACTAGATAACCTTTTCGAATACTTCGAAAAAACTATCTAGAAATAATATTGGTTGATATGCACATAGTTGAGTCCTAATCATTATTTTGCCAATGTTCATAAATTCATTATCCAAGTTCTATTTTACCACTATTATACCACCCTATTTTTGTTAGTGAATGCATTCTCTAGGTTCGTGCCATCTTGTATTCCTTGATTGAAAAATAAAAAATAAATGAAAATAAACATAACTTAGGTTGTCTAAACTCAGAATTAGAAGGGCAAATCGAATCATGTGAAAAAATTTGTAGGTTTCCATTTAAAACAAAAAAGTTAATACCAACTTTTGGCACACCCTGTATAGCTGTAGGACTAAAAATATTTTAGGTAGCACGGACATGATTGATCATGACAGCATATCAATTTGCAAGTTTCTAATTCCAAGTGCAAATTGAAAAACATCTACTTAAATCACCCTGTATATATGTATATGTTCGGGTTGAACCGCGTCTAGAAATTTGATAATTTGACGTTTTGACTCCCATTTCGGAACCATTTTCAAGAAAGGTGGGAAAAAAATATAGATATAAATGTATTCTATTTTTCACGTCCAAAGATGATATTTTTCTTGTTCGAAGATCATAAGCAAGTGGACTAGTAGCATTACATTATTTTACAGTTTTCCTACCAACGCCTTCTTCAGGGCTATAATAAAAAGTGTTCATAAATACAAAATAATCAAGTTACAGACATATACAACATACAGGGTGTCCCTGGACTTCCTCTTTTCCTCTCGGGAATGTATAGATGGGGTCAAAATATCACCATTACTAAAAGCCTTCGTTACCAAGTTACAGGCCCTCAATGTTACAAAATGAAAAATGTTTTTCTTTGATAACTTTCAAAGTGAATATTCAAAATCATCTAAATTTTGGTGATTGACTAAACAAATGAATTCCTTCGATCAGCTTTCATGCAGGAGTCAGTTGTTTTGCTACAAAGTCAGGAAAGGACTATCCCCGATGGTCCACACCCAACCATATGTGGAGATTATGAGAGTTGATTACTCCATCTCTACTAAAACCTGCTTCATCAGTGAATAAAACTCGAGTAATAAAAGTCATATCCTCTCTTTGCTTATCCAGGAACCAATTGGCATATTCCAGTCGTGCTGGAAAATCTTCAGGTGTCATGGCATGTACCTTCTGGATGTGATATGGGTGGAGCAGTTGTTCCCTAATTATTCTATGAATAGTGGACTTGGAGGTATGGAACTGTTCTGATAGGTTTCTGATGCTCATTGAAGGATCATCAGCGACAGCTTCCAAAATATTTTCCTCCAATACAACGGTACGCACAGCCCTAGGAGCGCCCTCACCACCTTGTTTTGGCAAAACTGAACCTACAATAATATCGAAATAAATTATCCATTAGGCATTCCTGTCTCCCTCAAGCTGCGATCGACACGCTCAAACGTTTCTCTTGCCGGTAATGTTCGATTGGGAAAATGCTCGGCATACAGACGACGGGCTTCTGCAGCATTACCAAATGCTCGTCCATACAATGCATGCATATCTGCATATTCGTTGAATGTAAACTGTTCGGCCATATCAAAACACTTCAAACTGTCCTATTAGAATATTGACAATACAATGACAACGCACCACTCAACAAAACAAAATCGCATTCCAGTTGTCATTTTTTATCCACACTAATTTTATTTCTTTCTACAAGGTGTTTTTGTCAACATCTGTGGAAGAAATGGAACGTAAAGGACCCCGCAAAATCCTTATGGAAAATGGCTCTCGGCTAAATTCGCTGAAACTCTGCAACAAGATAGTATTCGGTATGCTGATCAAAAGTCTCAATGGGCACAACCCTCCATTTTCAACCCCAGACCCCCTACAGCCCCCCCAACGCCCCCAAAATACACTTTCCGGTGTGTTAATGCCGAGGGGGAAACAACTACCCAAAATATGTACACCATAATTAAATATCCGATAATTAACAATATTTAAAGTATACTGAAATATTTGAAGTATATTTAGGATAATGATAATATTTAATGTACTGAAAATGTTTTTAAATAATTTAAGTATACTGAAGGTATTTAAAGTACCAGAGATGTATTGAAAATAATTAAAATTACTGAAGGTATTGAAAATACTGGAAATGTACTTAGTAAATAAATGGAAATGCAATGAACATAGTGAATAGAATATTTGGTGTAATTAAAGTAATAAAAACGTGATCTATGTTGAACTGAAGGAATCAACGATTTTAGTATAATTTAACCCGTGTTTTAAAATACCTAAAGTGTATATCTGTTGGTTAGAACTTAAAATGAACGGTTTCAAGGTATTGGGACACATTATATTTCATTCAAAAATCCTCCATTTGAGGATCAGGGAAAATAACTGAAAAAATAAATGTATTCCAAAATAAATATTTATTCATAAATAAAATAAATAATACATATTAATATAATAAATAAAAGTTTAAATGTCAAACTAAAACCAAGATATGCTGATAAAACTTCAGATCAACTCTAGGAACAATCTACCAGAAAAAATTACTACTATTTATGCGTCCAGTTTACTTATGCTTACACTGAAAAACAGACATAATATGCAGTGTACAAATAAATATCAACAAATAATATCAACGAAACCATATTATAATGAAAAACCGCGAAGATAGGTCAATTTTTCATGACATGTATAAAATATCACAGTTCAGTGAGTAAAAAAAAGTTGAATAAAAAATATAATAACATTTGAATAATCCTTAAGTGGTTCAGACATACAAATTCCTAAATGAGTTCAATTTCTTTGTTAAAAGATTTGTATTTTTGTGGATTTTGTTCAATGATGGACTAAGTATTGAGTTGAAGCGGATGGGAACCTTGCAAAGATATTGGACCTTCGAAAATAAATTCAATCGACACTTCCTGTATGTCGTCCTTCATTGCCACACAAACGAATCAAGATCATATTTCAAAATTTGATAACAAGTTTTTCCTTAATTCCATTAATCTCCCAATATACCAGCCATCGCTATATGCAATTGCATAGTACTTTTCAGCGATTAGAGGAATGTGTTTGCCATTATCAAGTAGGTATCTACTTTGGACACTGCTCTTGAAGATTTCCTCAACAGTCTTAGCACTTGTAGCTTTGTATGACTCGGGCATCGGCAAACCCGATTTTTCATCAATGGGTAATTCAAAACCAATTATGTTATTTGTATTGGAGTCAGTACTGAATTCGACCTGAACGAGACAACTATCGAACAGTTATTGTGAAAATGAAACGTTCGATACATTGATTTTTGCTTACTTACCGTTATGGCAGTCCGTCCAGCTACCCATATATTATTTGGATAGTTATGTTTATCCAGAAATTTTTCATTCTGCTAAACGGAGTTTGCCCTCAAAACGCAAATTTTTTGGGGGTTTTTCTGACAGATGAAAGAGAGGGTAAGGATTGTTTTAAATTAGTATAGAGTGTTTCATACAAAGGAATCCCGTCAGGTACATATAATTAGAAAACAGCTTCACTTCTTTTGAAATCTCTTGCTTGTAGATTTTTGCGTTGTTTTCTGCAGCTTCAATGAGCAATTCTAACACTTTCGATTTCTCAACATTTTCACATAATTCTCTGCTTATATTATCTGGTTCTTTATCAATGACATATTCGATATAATTTATAATCGGAAAACCCTTGTTAAAATTGATTGTCGTTCATCCAACGATGCCATCTCATTTTCGCTACTCTTTCTCTACTATACTTCATTTGTTTCCATTTATTTGTTTTATTATTTGAGTATCGAGCCGATTTGTTGAGCAGAGAATGTTGGGTACCTGATCACCAACATCTCTGCTTTCTAAAATTTGAGTCTAATCCATTTTTTTGGGTATATTTGTATCATCGGGTCCATTGCCAGGCTGCCCAGAAGTGGATGCTTTTGATACAAAAGTATCTGAAATTGTCAGTAAACATTTTTTTGATTATTTTTCATCTAAATATTTTTTTTATATGTTTATAAACATTTGACAGGGTTAAATAGTATTTGCTACCCATTGAATATGTAGACACTTTTACTTCCAAATTGCAAATAAAACATGGTATTAAAGCAGAGGCATCATTACTCGTGGATGAAGAATCCAGAGCATTGACAGTTATCTTCACATCGAAATCAATTTCTTAATATAATTTTAAATTTTCTTCTTCCTGAGATACTTTATGTAATTAACTAACTGTTTATTCAGTTTGAGTCGTTCTTCATTAATGTTGAATTCTCGGTTGGATTTGTTCATATCTTGTGAATCGAGTCAGACTTTTATTCCTATTATCAGTTTGTGATTCAGCCTTTCTCTTCTCACTTTGGAGAGACTGACTGGAATAGTTCAGTTTGGTAATATGATCCTTCAAACACAAAGTGTCCTTCTATATCCACATGGGATTTTAATCTTTTTAGTAATTAGAACTGAATAAACCAAAATATGTTTTTTGCTCGTTTTCATCAGTGATATCTATCATACTTGGTAACTCTTCTCTAGAAAATTTCTCCAACTGGTGGATATCATCTTCGGGCAAAGTGGATAAAACTATTCTATTGTTATACCCACTTATATTGAGTAAATTAATAATAAAACCCGGCATCTTTGATTTCTTGTAAAAAACCTGCAAAATCAAAATATACCTATTTGCTTTTGCTACCATCACATACTTCCATAAAATAAACGAGGATTTACTGCCAAATCACCACAGTAATATTGAGTGAGGTTTAACCATTTTCAATAACTCATAGCAAGTCGATTACAATAGATACAAATCCCGGGGAATGATTAAAATATTCAAGTCGCAAAACAGAATTAAAATAGGCACAATTTTTTTCGCATTTCCAATATCATTATTTCTAATTATTCATTCGTAGTATTATATGTCCACGAAAACGTCTTTTGATAAACCTTAGCCAGCCGTAGCTCAAACCACCCTGAAGGCCCAACGCTTACGTGCCTGAAACTCCTGGGAAAGCAAAACGAACCATTCTATCCAGTTTAAGATCATGTTCGTAGCGCCTCTCCTCAACTTCAATCATAAATTTAAATCATAACAGCGTCGTAAACGGCCGCCGACCGCCGAAACCCATACCACAAAAGCTATTTATTAAATATATATACTCTGTACTTCAAATTCCGGCAGCGCAGTACACCACGAACCACCCAAAAAAAAGTTGCATAGAAATAAATGTTATCACTTATTCCATCATTGCCACAAAAAAACGAAAAATTCAAATAATGCCTGGTTTGTTAATATATAACCTCTAAGTATTAATTATAATTAGATAAATAACATGATATTGAAATGACGAAGAAATCACAAAACTTACCTGTTGAAGACATGGTTTTAATAATAAACAATAAACTGCCACAGAAGTATCAAGTTCACCAGTTCACTTCGAATATTACCTACAACCAGTATCAACCTGCCAGCTAGACACACACTAACGAATTATGCAAGAAAATGTTGGTAAATCCCGGCGGCAAACATAAATTGTAGACTGAACTGCATCCCAAATATTTTAAATATATTCTAGGGCTGAAAAGGATATTGTAATATTTAAAATGTAATGAAATACTGAAAATTATATTGAAATATTTTAAATATATTGTGTTTTGGAATAAAGTAATATTAAAGTTTGAAGGAAATATTTGTTGATACTGAAGTACTGAAACTGATATTGAAATAATTTAAGTATATTTAAGATATTTTGGTACTTAAAGTCGTATTGGAATAATTTAAGTATATTTAAGATATTTTGGTACTTAAAGTCGTACTGAAATATTTAAATGTCTGCATGTACACCTATTTAAAGAGTTGTTTCCTCCTCGGTTAATGCATAACAGTTTCAATTCATCTTCAAAGCGTTTTTTTTCACTGCCCACTCCTTTCTCCAACCGAATCCTACATTCTACCCTCACCACACCTCGCCCTCACCCCCACACCCCACCCAACCCTTCATTAACGCCCCATTACACACTTTGAAGGTTAAAGATTCTTTAAATTGTTTCATTTCAATCTTTTGAAGCTTTTATTATATATATATATATGTATACATTAGGCACACCCCTCCCCTCACCCCCCGTACCACCACCCCATCCTTTATGAATGCCCCATTACACAATTGCAAGGTTAAAGATTTTTCAATTGGTTTTATTAAAATCTTTCATGTGTATACTATGTAATAATATATATATAATATATATATATATATATATATATATATATATATATATATATATATATTTTGTTTATTAATTTCAATCATTTCAAGAAATAATCTTTAGATACATTTTTTTCTGAATGTAACATGCTATTGAAACAGGCCATAAAATATCATTCGAGAAAGCAAAAGTTTTACATTCAGAAAAAAAATTCTCTAAAAGATTATTTTTTGAAATGATTGAAATTAATAAATCCAATCAAAATATGAACAAAAAAACAAATATCGAAAATCTTAGTAGTAGTAGCAGTCATTTCAAATCTTTCAATGTCCACTTGAAACGTCAAAGCTATACCACCAATGTTTTCATATTTTACGTTTTCTTTTTCTAAAAGTTAATGCTCGTCAATCAACCACTCACATTACTGTAAGTACTCCCTTCATTTTAAGTATTTTTTCTCAATAATGTAATTTACATATTTTAGGACCCTGAAGAAGTTTCAAAATTGAAACGAAAGCTTGGTCCAAAGTATTAAAGAGTTTTTCATATTTCAACACTTTTGCTGACTGAAGATCCCCGTTATTCCCCACTGTTTATATATAGGTATATATAGATATATATATATATATATTTTCGGGTTGTCGATCAGGTTATCGACGCTCTTTTGCAACATTTCCTTGGGTGCGCGCAACAGTCCTATTGAGGATAGTTGCCGAATATTCTCTTTCTGTGTTTTTGTTGAAGAATCTTTAACCTTGAAAGTGTACAATGGGGCGTTAATGAAGGGTTGTGCGGGGGTGAGGGTAGAATGTAGGATTCGGTTGGAGAAAGGGGTGGGCAGTGAAAGGAAACGCTTTGAAGATGAATTGAAACTGTTATGCATAACACACCGGAAAGTGTACTTTGGGGGCTTTGGGGGGCTGTAGAGGGTCTGGGGTTGAAAATGGAGGGTTGTGCTCATTAAGACTTTTGATCAGCATACCAAATACTATCTTTTTGCAGAGTTTCAGCGAATTTAGCCGAGAGCCATTTTCCATAAGGATTTTGCAGGGTCCTTTATTCATCGGATATTTTTCACCTATTCATGTGCAGCCGTTTTTGTAGTTTATTCGTTTGCTTTTTATTAGTTATGTCTTTCAATGTGCGTTTTTTCAGCTAAATTTATCTTCGGGTTAAAGATTTTCTCCCATGAAATTATACTTATCAGTGAAACTCCCCAACATTTAAGCTGTGAATACGAATTTGCAACTTCCAAATGTTGAGTTTCATGAGATTCAGATAACATAACACGAAACGTGCTTATTCCACGCGTACATACAAAATATGTACTGAATTCGATATTTCATAGTGGAGTAGCTTGTTAGTTCAAAAACACCACAAATCTACATAACTTGATATTTCATTTGAATTGTGAATGAAACTCTCAACTAGGTACTGTACTTTTTGTTTACGACTTTATTTCAGCATATTTTGTATTATCCCTGTTATAAATGTTGTTGAATTAACGTTAGGATTAGTATTTCTACTGTGAAAATTTTCCATTTCAAATAATGGTGGACGATCGGGTTTGATGTCGTCGAGTAAAACTGCATTTTTATTAAGAATCGTTGCTCCGATCGACTTTCCACACAAGTACTTTTTTTCAGAAAATTGTCTACGTAACCTTATTTTGTTGAAAACTATTGAAAAATTATCTGTCATTTCAAAGTTTTGGGGTGTGGACCATCGGGGTAGTCCGTTCCTGACTTTGTAGCAAAACAACTGACTCCTGCATGAAAGCTCATCGAAGGAATTCATTTGTTTAGTCAATCACCAAAATTTAGATGATTTTGAATATTCAATTTGAAAGTTATCAAAGAAAAACATTTTTCATTTTGTAACTTTGAGGGCCCGCAACTTGGTAACAAAGGCTTTTAGGAACAAAAGTTGTATGAAGTACTGGTGAAATTTTGACCCCATCTATACATTCCCGAGAGGAAAAGTGGAAGTCCAGGGACACCCTGTATAAATGATTGAATTACTAAAATTGTGTGATAAAATATTATAAAGATTGGAATATAAGAGAAATACTGGAGAACTATATGTTTGGGTTCTCCAGTATTTCTCTTATATTTCAATCTTTACAATATTTTATCACACACAATTTAAAATTTTAGCAATGTAATTATTTATGTGTTGTATATGTCTGTAACTTGATTTTGTAATTATAAATTTTATTGTAGCCCTGAAGAAGGCAAAAATTTCGCCGAAACGTGGACAGTAAAACTGTAAAATTTGAGTAATGCTCGTGATCTTCGATCAAGAAAAATAAATATAAATTATAGATTGGAGTAAAAGAGGGAAGTGATTTCCAACTGAGGTCTCAATCTGCTTACTGGGTTGTAGTCACTTAGGTGGGAAGATGATTTCCCCTGAGGTCTGAATCTGCCTACTCCTCAAGTGGTGTCACTTAGGAAAGAAAATAATTTCCAACCACGTGTCAATCTGCCTACTCTTCAGTTTAGTCACGTAAGTAGGGTTCAGGATTTTGTGACTCGACGCCAGGTCTCAATCTGTTAACTCCACAGGTCTCGACACTAGTTCCATCTAACTGTTCTCTCGAAGGAGTAGGCAAATCGAGACCGTAGAGGAAACTAGTGAACAACAAAAAATTATTTGAATTTCAGAGAATTGCCGACTTTTTGTTGTCCTTTTTCCCGCTACAGTTAATTTAAAGAACGTGATAGTCTAATCAACAAGTTCAAAAACGTGTTAAATAGATATAAAGCTCCTAAAAATATGAGCGATAGCTCATTCGATTCGGAATGACGTCTAGAAAAATGTTTTTTAAGGGTTTATTAGCACGTAAAAAATTGCGATTGTTATTAACAAAATAAGATTAAAAAAAGAAGGTATTTCGTTTTTCGTTAATAATTTCTAAAATAATGATATTTAAGGAATTATGAAGATAGATCCTGAAAGAGGAGGAAATTTCCAATAAAAACCCCTCCCGGAACTCTATCTCTATTATTTATAATTTTTTTTTAACGCTGAAAATAGGGCTCCGCGAGGTCATTATGCCATAGGCGCACCGTCTAAAAAGCCGTTATATCACCTAAAATAATTTTTTTGTAGTATTATAAAACAATTTAAAAATTTGAATAAATTATGGTGTAATCTAGACACTTGAACGAAAAAACCTCGGTAAAAAAAAATGTTCATGTCGATTTTTCAAAAAGTTACACCATTGTTAATTAACTAATTTTTTTTCAATCTCTGTTTATAATTGATAAAATTTTATTGGGTCTTTTCATTTAGGTACTCAATAAAGCAATGCAAAAAAAATTATTAAAGTTTATTATTTTGTAATTATAATTTTTTTAAATTAAAAAATAAATTTCTAAAAAAATTTTTTTTTAATTATCTTATTGCTGTTTTGATCTGATTAGGTTTAATTAACATTGGAAAAAAAAATGTTTACGTCATTTGTTAAGAAATTGTTTATAAACAGACTACTTTGGATTAAAAAATTTACCATCTTATTGCATAGGTAAAATTATGATTTTTAAAATAAAAATTTTTCTTAAAAATTTTTTTATTGTTTATAATCGTTTTTTTATATTTCAATTGTTTAAATAATTAGTTAAGAAATTATTTTATTCTTAAAAATCATCATTGACCTTTTCAATGAATTAACAGAGAAATAATTTTTTTTATAAATAATTTCATTGTTTATTAACTTAACAATTTGTTATAAACAAATAATATTAACCGTTATATTTTTTTCGAAAACTTAATAACTAAAACAACTATGTATAACAAAGTATAGAAAAAAATTTTTTGTATTTTTACAGCATTTTACATATATGATAATGAAATTACAGCCGTTCCATAATTTGTCAAGTTATAAATTTATAACTTTTGAACTATAAGAGATACGGTAAAGGACATTAAAGTCATTTTTATAAAAGATTTATTTATCTTCAAAATGAATTCAAAATCGATTCTGTAACCATTGTTTATCAGTTGTTATAAGCATTTGTTTATAAAAAATTTATATTTTTTGGAATTTCATAGCTTATAACTTGTTGAATAATATAGATACAGCTACGGACTCACGAACTTTTTTGTTCTATGAATATCTTTCTAATTACGTATAAATTATAGCAATATAATTTTTGTTTAAATAATATACTAGTTTAAATTTATACTTACCTAATTTACATTCTGCTATTGATCATTTTCATTCATTTATCATATATTTTGAAATGTGCTTTAAACAAAATAATGTGTAATTAATAATTTCCTTTTATCCTTGTTATAGTTGTTAAGTTTCTAACAATAAAAATAATAAAAATAAAATAATTTAGAAAATATACTTGAAAAAAATATAAAAATTAGAAAATAAATTCAATTATTATTTTAGTAAATATTATTTTAGTAAATAAATAATTAAACTAGCAGAATATTAATAATTCTAGTGATAAATGAATGAAAATGGTACAGTTGCAAACAAATAAATCTGGGATAGCTCTTTTGACCGAACAGGCTGTCATGAAAAGTTGTGTGAGGAAACAAACTATCAAAATTTGAAAATACACAATATCTATTTATTTATTTATGTACAAGCCAATTCACATGATTAAAAAAAAATTATATATGGAAGGGGGTCATAATTTATCATTATAAACAAATCAAATTCTGTTGAGAGCATTTTTGAATGCAAAACTTGAGTCATTTAAAAAAAACAGTTGATTTGAAAATATGCTGTTCTTTAATATTCTATTCATTGTTTCTTGATGACCATAGTTGATTGGATGATACAGAGCTTCAATCAAATTCGATTTTACCCAACCAAATTGAATTGAACCATTGACGAGAGATCAGGAGTCGTAGATCATGCTAAAATATTCAATGCCTGAGGCTATCAATCATAACGAGGACTCCAAACATTACTATTGATATCTAATATAGATCGCACAAGTGGTTAGGTGTGGTTCTCCGAAAGAAGCCTAGGATCTTCTAAGCATCAACAATAATGTTGGCGATATGTGTTTTGAAAAACATTTCACTATCAAAAACTCAAAACTGAAATCCTCAATTGTACTGATAATAGCAAGTGCTCTGTTCTGTATTTACTTCATTTATTCAACTTTCCAGTGGACAATTACAAAATTGTATAGGAATAGTCAATAGTATACGATACTCTAGCAGACTATTGACCTTTCCAAAAGTTATTTGGTGAAATTTATTAAATGCGTTTGTGTCACACCAACGTTAATGTTGAGATACTGATTTACATAAATAGAAATAAACTGTTCTAGATAGCATTTTTATGTCGGCAACTGTATTTTTTTTTTTTAAGTTTGAAACCTTGGCAATTGATATTGCACCAACTTAATGCAATAGTAGTGGTCTGCAATTTTTTTTTCCATAGCTGTTCATCTAGGATTACCAGGAAAGGTTGTTCTTTTTGGCCAGAATTATGAACCAAATTCTAATTATTATTCCCAAAATATTGCCTCCAGAAACTTATTATAGTAAAAAGTCACATTTTTCGCAACTAATTAAAATATCTGTCACTATTAAAAGTGGAAATTCAGACAAATTTGGTTTCTCCTTTTTCATTACTCTCTCACAATATAGTTTTGCTGTTAAATGGACATCCCAATTCAGTTTTTGGGTATTTAAGGGTAATTTTTCAATAAAATATTTATTCAAGCAATTCTTGTTACCATCAGATATTTCTGAAAAATCTACCTGCTATCAAAACACATGATTATTCCAACATTAAGGATTTTGCAGTGAAAA
This sequence comes from Gonioctena quinquepunctata, assembly GCA_018342105.1. Classification (NCBI taxonomy): domain Eukaryota; kingdom Metazoa; phylum Arthropoda; class Insecta; order Coleoptera; family Chrysomelidae; genus Gonioctena; species Gonioctena quinquepunctata. The sequence continues at coordinate 69,654 of JAFIRS010002785.1, read as the reverse complement.
TAGGGTGTCTTGATTTCAATATATTCATGTTTTTATTTTTGACAGATAAAATCGAAGTTTTCCATCACCATCACAATACATTGATATTGGGCCAATTGCTATAATTCTGATCATTTCTGTTATTTTTTTCGTGTCTTCGAAAATAAAAGTATTTTATTCTTCTAGAATTACTAAAGAATGTCCCTAGAAAATATACATATCCGAGCGATTTGACAAACATTTGACATTTCCCAGTTTCAAATGAAACAAATAATTTACACCTATTCATGCACTCATTCGGGTAAACACTGTAGCAATAAAAAAATATAATGTGTGGAATACACTATTGCGCAATTGAGACTATATATGCCATTTCATCATTCAATTGTTCAATGGGAGAATCACTGTTTCTTATATAGTTGCCTTGCATTTTGTTAATTCTCTCGCTGTTGCTTATTTTTTTCAAATACTGACATCTCAACTCTCAAATTATATTGATGTATACCATAAGACAGAAATAATAGTCAGTGACTCATCTTAGCTCGATCGTTCAGTGTTGCAACCTCCGCGTCGCCGTCGATAAATATCAGTACTAACCTCGACAACGAACTTTCGTTAAAATAGAAGCTGCTTCAAATGCTCCAGAAGCTCTATTGCACGGGCATTTGTCCGCATTTGTGTTGTTTCTGAACTAGTGACTGATGTCACTGCCTATTAATAACGTCTCATGGTATAGTGATTTTTTCCCTCCACCCACCCTCAATTGTTTTTGCATGTTTTTGTGCATGTTATTGCTTTTAGTTGTCAAGGTGGCTGTGTTCACATTGCGGACAAGTTAAATGTACTGTATGTCAACCCAATGATAAATTGAAGTCATGACATTTAGCCAAGGTTGGTTTTTGGAACTGTGATATATTGAAGGTGGTGTAAACATTTTTTTATAGTCAATTAACATCATTCATTCGACACCTGTTCAGTAACAAAATTGATATTGCTCAATGATGCTGATGGTAAAGCACAAAAGTATAAAAAATAACTGATGATTTCAGCAACACCAATGTGATGTAATTGAAGTATAAATATAGACAATTAAAAAATCAATTTTTCAACATGAAGATGAATACTCAGAAATTTTATATTAAGTCCAGGTTATACCTTTACTTTACTATTGTGAAAATGTAATATTGAATAACACTTCTGTTATTTGCTTTCCAGTGATAATTGACAAATATATGGTGGTCCTTAAGTATTTTTAGGAAGAACTGCACAAACCTTATGTTTTTCGTTACTTTGTCAGAATGTTTAATAAGATGAAAAATGTCTAATATGCCTTGACTATTTAGCTTAAAAGATTCCAAAAATAGTTATTATGTTATATTCAATTACAGGCCTTATCTAATCAATTGGCCGTTTTTATAATATAATCCCTGAATGATATATTTAAAATTCAACAAAAAATCAAAGCAATATTTGAATGCAAAAAAATTGGTTGAAACTTTCAAATAATTCAAACGAAAAATAAATTCAAATTAACCTAAATAGCTACTTAGAAAAGGTATTAAAGAAATGGGTTAAACTTAATTTTTAAAATATTTGAATATTGTTATATTAAAGACCATTTTACCCCATCAATTTTCATCCAAATATTATATCGATTTGATAACATCCATCAAATAATTATATAATTTTTCAATTTTTATTTCATTTTTTTATTCTTGAGTTGCTTCCAATTTTATTCATTTATTTTTTTTTCTACGCTATTTATAAACATTTCATACAAATTGCTAATTCTATCATATATCATATTTACTGTATACCATCGACAGTTCTTACCAAATTTAACATTTAATTCACATATGTTTCTTAATATACCTAATATAAAATAAACTTAATATTCTAAGAATCGGTTTTGCAAAATATTACCTACATACTGTGAAAAATCACCTCGCTGGTTTCTATAAATATGCACTTAAGTGATTTAACACCTGTTTTTGTGCAGAACGTATGAGATTTGTGTGGGGACTTCTAAGTGGTTGATTCCGCACATCAATTCATCTTGAAAGCCTATATGAATTTGCTTAAGTATCAAATGGAAGAACTGTTTTTATTTGCAAAAATATTGAATATATTTTATATGAATAAAAAAGAAAAGTTAAATTTACGAAACATGTAATTTCTTTCTATTGAATATGGCTAGTAATCGTTTCAACAGTCTCATTATTACAATGAATCATTTTGTCTATTTTTTTCATTTCAATTATAAATATGTCTTTTGAATATAGACCTGACATTGACAATTTTTTTAATCTGAATATAAAAACTGTTCCTTGTGATAACCTATTAAATTTGAAATTTTTACACAATCCAGTTGCCACTGTAGTGTTTCTGGAAACTACATTCTACTATGTCGCAGCTAATTTATCTTGGAAGTAAAGCTATAAAAAATTGTATTCAAAATTTATTTGACCTATAAATATACCACAACCAAAAAGTAATTGTTAAATTTTGGCGTTCATTCATATGAATGTTTGGCGAGAGTTGTAATAATAATGATTTGTGAGGCAGAGGGGAATAAGCCCTTCCCTTGTAGCCGCCTTTGATAGGCAACCTGATGTGCTGCCATGGTCACCCATTTAGTGTGAGCAAGAGTTCATTCATCCACATTAGACCTACGTTTATTCACTTAATTCTACTGTATAACCTTATTTGATTTGAATTGATGAGAGGATTCAACCCATACATAGGGTCCACCCTGTATATTGTCTGTATGGAATTTTGGCAGTGGAATATTAACAATTGGTTCAGCAACTGGAGCATTTTTTATGGTTTTCTCATCAAAAGCAGAATCATGCCTCATTGTACACATCATAACAAAAATTGTGTGTTGTTATTATTTAAAACATTCGACTTCTCTCAATACCAAAACATAGAAATTAATTTTCTGGTGTAGCCAACTGTTTTAACAAAAAGTAAGTTCTTATTATTGTGAAGTTGAGTGTTTTGATCCATTTCTTTCGCCTCATTACATCATTTTTATTATTTAAAATAAATTTATTTTTTCGTTAAATACAATTGTTTTATATTTTCAGGGTTTAGAACGAAGATTAGAAAAATCGAAATTAGACTATAGGGATATATCAACAAATGACATTCGGTGAGTTTTCATACATTTTCATTTGGTGTAATTTGTTAGTTTTTAGTATAATGCATTTTTTGCTACAATAACATTTCAACAGTACTTTTTATGTTTCATGATTTCGACAGAATAAGTAGAAGTACAGCAAAAACCAGCCCCGCTCCAGGTCTTCATGGATTTACTAAATGAGAATTACTAACCCTTAGATGATATTTCAACTAAAACAACTACTTACAAAATACATCCAAAAATTTTAAAAATTTATTTGGTAGTGATATCTAAGTGTTTTGATAATTTTTGCTCAGAATATCCAGGATTTAAAATAATATTTAGTGTGATTTCGATGAGTCATCTGATATTCAGTAGGAAACAGTTTCAAGTGATCTTGCTGAAACTGGACTAAATGATATATGATACTCTAAAGATTTATTTAATTATTTTGTCTTTGTATACCTATTTATTTAGATAGTATGTTATGTTCATTCCAAAATAAAAACATTTTCAATTGATAATCATTTGTTGATGATTTATCATTGTATTACTTTTTTTAAAAGAAAGAAAATTTTACATTTCCTGAGTTTCCTATAAAAAAGCAATTTCAATAAAATAAAAAGGGTCTTGAGATATTTTTTCAATATACATTTTTAGATCAAAATATGTTTTAGTTCACATGTAATACATATGAGGGGGTGAGAAGCCAAGGGGTACAATTGACTTTTAAAAAAGCTAAGTGCGGTTGGGTATAGATAGTTAATTACATAATGAAATGTTGCTGACAAAGGGATACAAGTGAATGTTTTTAATGTGCCGAGATTTAGCCGTGACAAAAGCATTATACAAACGGAGAGCTTCGAGGAATTTATCAAAATTATTTAACTTTAAATTGCGTTTTCACAAAATGATGGAATTGTCAATTGTATCTCTTGGCTTCTCACCCCCTCATATATAACCTGTATCTCAACTGACATTTCAAGGCAGAACTTTGTTCTTTAAGAGCAAAAGTTTCAATTTACTCTTGATCTGTAGTGAGTTCTCAGTTTTTCTCAAGTATCTCTGGAATTTGAAACATGTAAGGTTTCTCTTATTGCACAGCTTGATGAGACACTATAATAAATATATTATAGTCATTCCCTTAATACCTGGGGTGTGGATAAACCTTAAAGCTTGTGGATTTTGATGAAATTTGGTTTGGGAATATTAAAATAGTTTATTGTTTAACGAGCACAGAATTATATTCATTTCCCACGAGTATGATGTTTGTAGCATGAGCCATAGGCGAGTGCTGCAAATCATACTAGTGGGAAATGAACATTCCGTGTGTGTTACACACTATACTTTTTCTAAACTTGTTACATAAAATAGCGAAATTAATTTACAACAAAACTTGAACTTCAATTTCAATTGTATTGAACATTCAGTGGATATAAATCGTGAGAGTAAGTGCTTGTTCACGATAACTCGCGCACGCGGTCGCGAAATATCAAACTTATAGTATAATATGCAAGTGTTCACGTACAAAACGCAGGTGTGTTGGAAGTAGCGGGGAAACCCGCGGTTGCCGCGTGCGGAGCGCTAGCGGCAATATCAAACGTGTGAAGTTGTTTGGTTGTGTTCACGTCGAACTAGCGGGGACCTTGCGATTGGCGCGCAGCTTCAGGTTAGTTCAGTTTGAACTTGTCGCTAGAGACGATAGCACGGGAATCATGTCATTCAATACAGAAGAGTTTATTAGTGCTATTCAGGCAATAATTCCAATTTGGCAAATTGTTTTGAATATCGTAACTATCCACGTCTATTACAACATTATGCAATATGCAAGAGTTTTTTATTATAAGCCGTGCATGTTTTACATCTTCGGGTTTATACTTTTATGAAAATTTGTGTTTTGTTTTGTAATTTTTCTTCTTATTGAATCCAGTACATAATCAAAACAGTTAACAGACATCCTAGTGTATACGAAAAACCTTGAAAGATGTTCTCTCAAACTATAGTATAAGGTATGAAATTTACCATGCCGTTCTCTTTCTTGATTAATTTCGTGCACACCAATTCTACTTTTTGTCATCTGCCATTTTAGGTAAGAGTTTTCCATTGAAAATAAAAGAACGTCGTCGTCCATGTTTATAACCACTGCAAACACGTCACACCCGCACAAACGCCTGGCGGTCAATGTGAACACAAACTCGCTAGCGCGCACCGCCGCGCCCGCACCCGTGAGCTCAACGCGAACAAGGACTCACATCTGTGAAATTGTGCTCCTGTACATTGGTAGTTTTATGTAGTTATAAAGTGATGGAAAATTCTGATTTTTAAACAACAGTTGAAGGAACTTGTGTTCTATTAGCATTTACATTTGTTATTGCATGTACATTTGATTTATATATATATATATATATATATATATATATATATTAAGAGCAATCAACCAGTAAACAAAGTAGTGACACCAGCTGCATTCCATCTTTCAGCCTTCCTCCAAAGTGGCAAAAATTGAGGACCAAATAAAAAGTGCCAAAAAACTCGAAGATAAACATGATATAGAACCAGTCTGGATGATCTTGAATACAGGCCAAGAACTTATGTCAATTAAATAAATACATGCAAACATAGGAAAAAAAACAAGAAATAATAAATAAATACCATTTATTTAGCTCTATAGCTAATTTGTACATTGCAATTTACACTAATATGTGAGACAGTATCACCACCATCAAAACATACAATGTTTGAGTAATAAAATTTTGAATATTGACGTGGTTTTTGACAATATCAAATGTGATATACTTCTAATTTCCGAACATTGGTTGAATGAAATTCAAATAAAAACACACTTATTGAGCAGTTTCAATCTGATAAACTACTCATGCAGAAAAAATTCTAAGAATGGCGGTGTAGCCATGTACAAAAATAAAAATTTCAAGGCTAACTATCAAAAAGTTGATGTAGACTCTGTGTGCAGGGAAGGTATTTTTGAATGTGCTGCAGTTTTACTATCACAAGATTTGGTAATAGCCGTTGTTTACAGACCGCCATCAGGAGATTTCAAAAATTTTTTGGACTGCTTCACTGAATTTTTGAACCTGAGAACAGTTGCTAACAGGCAGGTCATTATTGGTGGTGATTTTAACGTAGATTTTTCTACAAGAAGTCACAACTGCATTTTATTGAATGACGTACTAGGATGCCATAGTTTATTTTCAACTGTAAAGGAACCAACCAGGGTATTATAAACTTCTAGTACATGTATTGATAATTTCTTAGTTAGTTCTGAGCTCAAATTTCATAGGGCTGAAGTGAACGATCTCCATTTATCTGACCACTTTTCTCAACGTATCAAAATATTACATTCTACGTCAGCAGCGGCTGATGAGGAACGTAATAAAAAACATCATATAATGCATAGATCTTTCAATGACCAAAATAATAATATTGCTTTCCTAAATTGCATAAATATTGAAACTTGGCATAGTGTTTATAGTCAAGGAAGGTTGAATGCAGCATCTGACAACTTCACTAATTTAATGATTCATTATTTAGATTCATGTTTTCCTCTACGTGAAATATCAATTAAGAACAAAAGAAAACCATGTAAAAATGAATGGATCACAGAAGACATCATAATACTGAAACGCCAGGTTAGTCTTTACAACGATTTGGCTAAGACCAACAATGTTTATAAGGACATAAGCAAATACTTGCAGCAACAATACTGCAATGCACTGAGAGCAGCGAAAATTAAATTTAATAACATGCGAATACATGGATCGGAAAATAAAACGAAAGCTATGTGGAAACTGATTAATGAATTGAAAACAGGTAGGTATAAAAATAATGAATGAACTATTACACAAAATAACTATCCTTCACCAGATCAGATTGTTGCTAATCAGTTTGCAAACCAGTTCACCATTCCTATCAATAAAAATTTTGAACGTGACTATAGCTTTTTAGATTCAAATATTTCCTTATCGCACATATCATTTTATCTAGAACCCGTTACGATTGTCATTAATAAGTAGACTGAAATCTTCCAACTCCTCTGGCCATGATAATATTTCCAATAATTTATTGAAGAAATGCAGCTCGTGGATTAGTGAACCTCTGAATTACCTAATCAACCTTTGTTTTGAGGAAGGAAATTTCCCAGATAACTTCAAACTGGCAATAGTTCAGCCATTTTACAAGAAAGGAGATCCGGATGATTTTGTTAACTACAATAAGCCTGTTATGTAGTATCTCTAAATTATTTGAGATGGCAATTAAGGATCGGTTAACCAATTACTTACTTAAGTACAAACTCTTATCGTCCGACCAACATGGTTTCTGCAGTAACAAAAGTACAGAGACAGCACTATCTGAGTTCAGCGGTAGGATCATTTCAAGTATTGACAAAAAAATGTTTGCTTTGGGTATTTTCATTGATTTCTCGAAAGCTTTCGACCTAGTGGATCATCGATTAATCACTGCCAAATTAGAGAGATATGGAATAAGAGGTTTGCCTTCAACTTTAATCGAGTCATACCTCAGTAAAAGAAAACAAATAATAAGAGTCAATAACATTTTCTCTGAAGAAATGGACGTAGAGCAAGGTGTGCCGCAAGGTTCTGTCTTAGGTCCTCTACTTTTCAACATTTTTGCTAACGATCTCATTCTCTACATTCAAAGGGTTCAGAATGTTCATGTTATCTGCTATGCAGATGACACGAATATTTTGGTTGTTGACAAGGATCTCCATAAGCTGAAAACTACTGCTGAAGAGGTATTTGCCAATATTGTAAAATGGTCCAACAATAATAACCTACAACTGAATCATCGTAAAACAATAACTATTCTTTTTGGTAATGGCAGGACTGATGAAATCAAACTTTTTGAAGGTTCCAATGATGAAATAGTAAGTAGTAAATCAGTGAAACTATTGGGGGTTACCTATGATAGGCAACTTCACTGGGATTGTCATATTGATTGTTTGTGTAAAAAATTACTGTTATAGTCTGAAATTTATGAAGAACCACTGTAGTGAGTACACACTACTGTCATTGTACTATGCAAATTTTCATTCCCATATAAAGTATGGAGTTTTGATTTGGGGAAATTGTGCACATGTGAATAGAGTATTGGTACTTCAGAAATATGCGATAAGAATTCTTGCTAGTATCGATACTAGAACGAGCTGCAGAGATTATTTAAATTCAAAATCCTAACTGTTGTGAGCTTATATATACTGGAAGTTTGTACATACGTCTATAAAAATAAAAACAAGTTTTTGAATACTGTTAAGAAGCATAACCATAATACACGTTTCAAAGGCCAACTACAACCTGAGAATCACCGGACTACGCTGTACCAAAAAAGTTTTTTTTTTACTGGCTGTAAATTATACAACTCTCTTGATGAGCATATTAAAAGCTCCCTCAATTTAAGTATTTTCAAAACAAGACTGAAACAGCAGCTAGTTCAGAAGGCCTGCTACACTATAGATGAGTACTTAGTATAATTTGTGTTATGTTCGCGATATATGCAATTGATTTGATTTGTATTCTATATAGCATACTTATATATATACGACTGTCTCTTGTGCATTCACGTCTTCTACCTTTTTATGATATATTGTCAGAAAAGTATGTTCCTGCAAAGATGAATTTCTCAATTTTTATCATATACATTAATCTAATGGTATGTATTTTATTTTGTTTTGATGTTTAATTTATTTTGTTTTGATGTTTATTTGTGACTTGTCATAAACATGCATCTGTCTTTGGTCCTTGTGATTGAATTTATATGTATATTTTATGATAAATAAATTGATTGATTGATTGATTGAACCTAACAATAATGGATGCAACTTTTAAATGCTGCAGAAAGAATGTCCAAATGTCTGCTGTATACAGTGTTTGAGTATACTCCACCACAGCTGTATGGAGAGAAAAACATATTCACAGGTAATAGAAGGTTACAAGTTCATCTGCTCCAGAGAAAAATGAAGGTGACGAGCAACATAAAGTTGGAGAAAAAATCGAAATACTAACTAGAAAATTAAGTTAAAAAGAAGCTCAACTAGTGTTAGCTGAAAGATAACGAGAAGATATGGTCAAAGAACTTACTGAAGAAATAGAAGCACTAAAAAAGGACAACAAAAACAGAGATGAATTTTTAAAGAAGCTTAGGAGAACATCAAGAGATTTTAAAGATGAAGCTACTTTTGCTGAAGAAAACTATATTAGCAAACTCAATGAACAAAACGGAATTATATCGAAACTCAGAAAAAAGGATATAGGATGATACAGCAGAACTCACTAGTCTCAATAAAAACATGGTGACGACTTTTGAAACTATAAATCACGAAAAGATGAGCTACATAGAGGAACTCAAGAATTCGAAATACGAATATTTCTTTCCGAAACAGAACCATGAAAAAACTCAATGATTAGGAAATACATATAATGAACCGCAACAACCGAAACTGATGCATAACCATAGAGATACGAACACAGGAACTACAGAAAGGAATACAAAAAAGACTAAAGGGAAGATCCATCTCTTATTATTCGAATCAGGACATCATGGTAAAGGGATGATCAATGAACTGTCACAAATAATAACATATTATGTCCAATCAATCAGGAAACCAGGTGCAAGTAACAAAGAACTAGTTGATACTGCCCTCAATAGATTTCTCAAAACATGATATCATACTGCTTTGGTTGAACAAAATGAATGCAGATATCTTAGAGACTTTTGTTAAAGAAACCCAAAATACACAAAGAATAATAATTTCGGAACCATATAGATATGACATCAAAATAAATCAAATTATATATGAAAATAATTTCAATTCCTTCAAAAAACTTCACCTCATGAAAGCGGAAGATACTATTTTTCTAGAATGCAACAATCTAATTAGACGCTCCAACTATGAAAGAGATGGATATGGATTGAAATCAGTAGTTGCACGTTACTTAATTAGAGAAATAATGGAGAGAATAGATTTTTTGAGCTCGAGAAAAAATCAACAAATTGACCATGAGAAGAGAGATTCGGAAAGGACAATTCCAGAAGAGACAAGGAAATACATCAGAAGATTTTATCTTTTTTTAAAGAAGAAAACAGACAAAAAATGGTTTAATAGCCAAAGAATGTAATAATGAAAAAGGGTTTCACTGTTACTATTAAATATCCAATCAGTCGGCAATAAAGGTAATGAACTCCATATTTTTCTTGAAGAATTTGTTTTTCCTAATTTTGTCTTCCTTACTGAGCATTGGCTAAAATCTGTTGAATGTGCCAGCTATGTGATAGCTTCAAAATTTTGTAGGACACAATCAATACCCAACCATGATCTTGGTTAAGAAAGCTCATACAACGAAATGAAACTAACATCTACCCTAGAACCTCAGTCAGATCCCATGGAATTTCTTAACCACATTGATATATCCAATAACTTTCACTTTACGGATACAAATTTATTTAATTGAAAGAAATACTACGGGACAAAAATTCTACTGGCATCGATGAAATCTCGGTAAAAATTCTACTAAACCTTCCAGATGCTGCTTTAGTTAGATTCATTGGCCAGAGCTATCAATAGATCTTTTGCACTTGGAAAAATTCGCTCATGTCTCAAAACAGCTCTTATCATTCCACTATTCAAAGGTGGTGATTCAGAAGATCCGAGCAATTTCAGATCAATCTCTTGACTATCTACACTTTCGAAAATAATTGAAAAACTTGTCAAAAAAAGAGTACTAGCTTTTCTAGGTAGTCATGAAATCCTAACAAATACACAATTTGGTTTTCCAAGCTCAAAAAGTACCAATGATGCAATATTTCATTTTCTTGAGCATGCTTACACCAACCTTAACAACGGGGAAACTGTAGTAGCAGTAGCAGACTTCACAAAAGCCTTCGATTGCATAAATCATAGACTCCTTCTAAAAAAGCTCTACGATTTCAGAGGGGTATGTTATGACTGGTTCGCCTCTTACTTGAGTGATAGAAAACAAATAATAAAATTGAATGGACAACTATCACCCACTAAAGATCTTATCGGGTGTCCCACAAGGATCAGTTCTGGGTCCAATCCTTTTTCTTCTGTATTTAAATAATCTGGCTTTCATCCCAATTAGAGGAAATTTCACCGTTTTTGCAGATGATACACCATCCTCTGGCATGAAAAAAATGCCCAGCAGTTGAAAGATACCATCACTATTGATCTTGAAATGGTAAAAAAATGGTGCGATTCAAACTGTTTTAATACAAAGAAAACAAATAAAATATGTAACAAGGCAAATTTCGGAAAATAAAGTAACTCCCTATTCCGAAATCTACCCTGGCAAAGGATTCTCTGATCTATGAAGCATATACCATCAGAAATGAGAAAATGTATTGATAATTTTAAAGTGGAACGCTGCTATGATTTTATTTTACGATGTGATTTTAATCCCCGTAGGTATTTCTACACTTTATTCGTTTTTTTAAATTAAATTCTGTAATCTTTATATACAAATTTATTTTATATCTAACATATGTTTATATTTTAACTTAACGAATTAGTGTATGATTGTTCTTCTTTTTTTTTGTAAATCCCTATGTATATTTGAAAAATCACCCTTGAACCTTTTTTGTAACATGCTTTGTCAATAAGTTTATATCTTAGACAATAAAGTATATTTCTATCTCTCTCATTTACAATCGACAAATTAGTAATATATTGAATAACTGAACAATATTCTGTTTTTTTTTTTTAATTTACTCATTTGCAATATTTATGGCCATATGTGAAGAATTTGGGCATTGCAATGGCACATTTGATATTTCTTTATTCTCAAAATTAAATTATATTGAATTAGATGGCAGGTTTTAAGATTTATTAATCGAACTCGGAATTTTATTGGCGATGTCATATTTATTTTTCATTGACTCGTCAATATAACTCTCCGCAAGTGTGGTTGATTTCCAACCTCCATGTCCCTTAAGTGAGTGATATCTTCGCCAGTGTATTAGGATTGTTGCTGATGATCTGAAGCAATGACCAGTGTATAGTTCAGGATTTTGAAGTTTCAAGTATTCAGCTATTCGTTTTCCAGTATAACCAATTTTATTAGTACTGAGCATTTTCCTTTTTGATCATTTACAAAAAGATAATCTTATCCAATATGTCCAGGATGAAGCTCTGTGTACTTTTTATAAATATCATAAAGGAACACCTGTTTTTGTATTTGGTATTTGTACAAGAATTGCTGTGGAACCCAAATCTCTATAATCTGTTGTTTTCATTTTGTAAAGTTCATCCCTTCTAGAAGCACCCATAATCACCATGATTAAAAGTACCGGAAAAAAATATATATATAACCTTTTGAATAACAAAAAAGTGATTCACTGCGTGGGCTCGAACCTTCAATTTCGCGTCCAAGGGACGTATGCGCGTGTATTGTACCGCTGAGCTACTTCTCTTATTGTGATCGAGTGTGCAGACATTATCTAAATAATAAAGTAATATTTGTGATTTTTTTTAAGATGAGCAAATCTACCCAAAAACATAATAACTCACCTTATCAAGTAAATAAATGTCATCAGAGCGTTTTTAATAAACTTATCAATTTCATCAGTGGAGAAAATTTTGGATTTCTTCGGCTTGTATCTGTTTCTTTTCTTTTTCGGAATGCGCTAAGTTTTGAATAGTTGCCAATGTCTACAGTTCTATTGATATTTATCATGGTCCTTAACATGGAATATTGCGCCCATAAAGTTGAGGATTTAAATTTCTGAGACAATTCATCAAAGTATGCAAGTAATATATTTTCTGAAGTTGACCTTGTCCTTTTGCCAATCTGTGAAGGACTTTCAGGCTTTTTCATATTTCTCTTTCGATATTTCCAGAATCAAGTTTATAGATGCTTGATTTGCAGCTGCAATTATGTGTGAGGAGTTAGTTCGTCAATTTCACTGCATTTTTTTTTAAAAACCTAAAAACAAGAAAAAATATTTACACATAATCTCAATTCCTCCACGGGAATACTTAATGTTTCGTGTGGCCTCAAACAGAGAAATTGAGAGGGGTTGATATAATTTTTTGTTTTAAAGTTTCTGTTAAGAAGAAGAACACAATATTTTATTTGCAATTGAAAGGGCTATTCAAAGGTTAGAATGACTGCCATTGTTCCATTAGAAAAAATCGAGGTTTCGTGGAAAAACTACATTTGGCAAAATAAATTGTCATGGTCAACATTCGTTTTTTTTGGAAAATAGGTATTTTTTGGTTCTCCCAAATTGGATCGAAGTATTTCTGACCGAATCACAGCCTGTTTCATCAAAGAATAAAATAAAAAATTTAAAAATACATTCAAATCACTTTTGAGTAATATGTATTTTGACTAGAATCTAAATATATAAAAATATAAAGGGTGTTCTACTTAAAAATCGAAATTTGGTCATGTATGTGCGACACCCAGAACAAATTTCAATGACAACTATCCATTAATAAATAACAGATAGACTGACACACACCTTAGGTTCACCGAGTATAGGCCCGACTTATAAAAAAAATTTAATTGAAGGTTGGTTCAACTATTTGAGGGAACCAATGGTTATTATAACTTTTTGTTCTAAAAAAATAATGAATCAAAACTCGAAGCTTATCAGTCTTATTTATTACTGGTCATCATTTTTCCTTCCTCCAATTAATAGTGTTATATGAGACACCTGATGAAAAATTACTTCAACTATTTATGGTCCTTCCTGTAAATATTTTTGTTTTATTTTTATAAAATGAACCCAAGGTTGATATGTTAACATAAACTAGTGATTTTTTTATTGTTATATAGGAAGACAATAAAACACTTGTAGAAAATATTTTTTTTATTCAAATTATAGTTCCTGTCAACATATTATAAATCAGATATCCCAGCGTACTGTGTTTCGTATCACACACATTTACTGGCAAAAATTTCTTGATGCAGCAGCAGATTGGCAATTTGTTTAATTTTGCTTCCATCTTCATAGTACCATTCTTTTCAAAACCATTCCATACTAAATGGAGCGACCCTGCAAAACAAATTAAATAGTTGCATAGTATGAACACTCTTTTCAAATTGGTATTGCTGATAGTGTGATGAAATCAGTGCTCTGGCAATTCTCTGTCAACTTGATTTAGTTATGCTTTCTTCAGCTTGTCATAAGAGGTGGCAACATTTAAAGGGGAGTATTTTGAACTATAAAGTTGAAAGGTCTGCTGAATTAATGAAAACAAGATGTGAATCGCACTTCCTACCATAAAATTGATTCAATTAGTAATGATTGCTGACGTCAGTTGTGGGCTACTAAATATTGTCAGTTTTTTAAATGGAAAACCACTCTGGTAACACTTCTGTTAATGAAATTGTGAAATGTTAAAAACTCAATACCAGTTAATAACAAGTTATAATAATTCTAAGTTTTATAACAATGAGTAGGAGTATGCCCTTTTTGGGTACTTAATATGCAAATTCTGAAAGGTAAAGAATAAAAAAAAAGATTTGGCAATTCATGAGGTTCTAATACATTTGTTACTTGCCAACATTGATAATCTAATTGGGACCTGAAAAAATAAAAAATGTTCCAACAATTACCTATTAATAATTGATAAATATTTTTCTTATTTCATACCGTCTGACTTATTTGTTAATTGAATAATGCCCACCCACTATAGTATCGGCTCATTTCTCAACATTATGTTTGCTCAAACTTCAAGAAGGATCTTGATTCATGTGATGTTATTTTTGCAGGTTTGTCTGGCCATCGTGCAGTTTTGATAAAAAGTCATTTAATTGGTCTAATTGAATCTTTCACAAAACAATTGCTAATACCTTTGATAAATATTTCCCTCTTGCAAGACTAAAATCAAATAGAAAAAAGCCTCGAGTTTAGGTGTTAAACTTCATAAAAAATCCAAGATTTTTACACAATCAATTTTTTAAATGATTTTTATAAAACATAGAAACGTGTACAGTATAAGAGAGGCTATTATCAAATAGGAAGTTATTTTATCTAACAAGTTGAATTATAACTTTTAAGTAGACTATTAGCTGCATTAACAAATGCAATAATTATTTCCGAAGTTAAGAGTAATGGCAGTTACCATTGGGTGACCATTCTGAACACCAAAATCAACTCTTTTGGCACTGCCCCCAGAGCTAAGATGTATAATATAATTATGTCAGTTCCGTTTTCTGTATTTCTCTACCTATTGAATAAACCTGGTCATTGTTTTTACCTCAATTGTTTAACTTAGCCCTAAAAAATGAATGAACATTGAGGCTAAGTAAAATATGAGACAACTGAAGTAAATAAAAAAATCTTATGAATGGCTATTATTAATCCACAGTCTACAGAAATGCATAAACATAAGTGAAGACTTTTTTTTACCTTGAACCTACAAATACAGCAGAATTGAAATTAAAAAATCTTCAGGCATATATCAAATCCGAGAGGCCAGCGTAAACAAACTGACTAATGCGTGATTATATTTGAAATACTCTTCTATTGGTCAAAGCGCCAGGAACGCCATGTCTGTAGGCGAGAGTAGGGGTGTACCGTCTGCAGAACCGCATTAGGGTTAGTTGTATGCGAACTGTTGTAGAGAAGTGATTCTTTTGCTTACATTTTAAATATGTCAAGTACTGATACCGCTGACAAAATGCGTGTTGACTTAAATCCTCCAAAAAAGAGACGTCTGAAACGACACTTTAGTGCCGAGATAAAAGAAATGGTTTTAAATTCATATAAAGTTGAAATTATCCAAAATCCAGGTATGTGTTTAAAGGATGTAGAACTGCGAGTTGTTGAGAGACTTGGCATTGGAAGTCGAAGTGTTCGAAGAATTATTTCCGAATATAAGAGTTCCGGGGTTCTATTACAGCTGAAAACAAACCAAAATCGGACCACCAAATGGAAGTCCTTATCTGATTTTGATAAAAACGCAATACGGCGAAAAGTTCACGAGTTTTTTTTCAGAAATGAACATCCAACTAATGAGAAAGTACTAAAAGTAGTAAACGAAGACCCGGACTTACCAAATTTTAAGAAAAGTACCTTCTACAATATTTTAAAAAAACTTAATTTTAAATATGGACGATGCCAACGTAATAGTTTTTTAATGGATCGTGATGATATAAAATATTGGAGAAGAAACTATCTCATGAAAAGTAAGGCCTTCCGCAATGAAAACAAGAAGATTCATTACCTGGATGAAACTTGGGTCCGTGCCGGTCATACTAAATCCAGAGTGTAGACCGATGCAACAATTAAATCTTCTCGGCAAACGTTTCTTGCTGGACTATCTACTGGATTAAAAAATCCGTCAGATAAGGTCTTAAATTTTGGAGTATAACTACCTTTTTTTGTAAAAAATTAATTTTAACATTCTTTTTTTAATAAAGTGAACATATTTTTTCCAGGCAAAGGGAAAAGAGTAATAGTATGCCATATTGGTAGTGACACTGGTTTTCTACCTGAAGGACTCTGGACTTTTCAATCCAAAAAAACTGGTGACTACCACGAAGAAATGAATGGTCTGTCCTTTGAAAAATGGTTTGAGGGTATACTTCTTAAGTTAGAAGACAATTCCGTTGTTGTGTTAGATAATGCCCCATACCATTCAAGACAACTGGAAAAATACCAAGCGCAAAATTAAAAAAAGGGGATATCCAACAGTGGTTAACGGACAAAAATATTGAGTTTACCCCTGACCTTATAAAAGCTCAATTTCTGCAAATAGTCAGGCAGAACAGAAAATTTTTTTTAGAAATACATCGTAGATGAAACGGCAAAGGCCCGCAACATTACAGTTCTCAGATTACCGCCCTATCACTGCGAACTGAACCCTATCGAACTGATTTGGGCCGATGTCAAGAATTTTGTGGCAGATAAAAACACCACATTTAAAATTGCTGACGTCTAAACCCTTTTTCAAGAGGCTCTGTCACGGATTACTTCAGAAACATGGAAAAAGTGCGTGGAGCATGTAAAACAAAAAGTAGAGGTAGACATGTGGAAACTGGACAATATTATGGATGATACTGCACCAGTCATCGTTAACTTGCAAGACAGTTCTACATCTTCTGACAACACTACGGATGAGTAAAAAACCGAAAAGAAGCATCACTCTTATAAAAAATATTGTTTCTAACACCTGCACAGTGTCTTTTCTGCACTTGATACTCTGTAGAAAAAAATATTCATTACTAAGACTTGTGACCATAGATTTTTTTCAGGACTACAGGATTACACTTTTAAAATAAAATTTATGAGTACGTCTCTGTGTAATCACGTTCTTGATGCGTAATCACTGCATGCTACAGTGTTTACGGCTGGCCTCTCGGATTTGGCAACACTTTAGATAGATTCAGCATAAAAAAATTGGAAAACTTACCATAAAGCACTATACCTTGTAGCTGAATCGATTAATCTTTTCAAGCATGTCTGAAACTAGCTGTTGTTATGACACTACATAAAGGGGAGAAACTTGAAAATCCATCAAATTTCCGATCAATTTTACTACTCTATCAAATATAGAAAAACTTGTTAAAACACGAACTTTAGAATTTCTGGATCGTCATATTTTAATATTGAAATACCAGTTTGGATTCCAGAAATTGAAAAGCACTAATACTGATACTCATGAGGTAGTTGTTAATTCCGTTCAAAATACTAACATTAACTAGCTTATGTATTTTAGAGTCAGTATGACTTATCCATAAAGTCAATTTAACTCCTGAATCTGGTAATGTCACAAGACATAATAAAAATATCCACTTCCAGTACCCAGGTCATGCCTGACAGAATATTCAGTTATCACTTAAAAAATTTATATTTCTATTCAAACAAAAACCAGTAAGCTCCTATATTCCTATCAAAATGAAGTGAAAATAATGGTTCTTGAAAAGGCCTATTATGAACTGCAGGAATATTGATCAATTATTGTGGCAGAAATACTATTAGTTGTGTTGTTCTATTTTATATTGTTATACTTTTATTCTATTTTCAATATCTGTCAAATTGTAACTATTTAAAAAAAATGTAATTGTATTTGTGTTTTTGATGTTCTACAATGTTCTATGAGATTTCTACATATTCGACAATAAAATATAACTGATTGATTTGACAAAGATTTGGCCGAAATTCAGCTTGTTGTATGGTCTAAGTAAAAAGAATCAAAAATCATTTCAATTAGCATTACTATTCAAAATGTTCTTGGTACTATTCAATTGTACATCGCGAAAAGTACATGGTGTCTATAAACAAGTTGTTCTCATAATAGTGAATAACATTAAAACTACTCACGGAATGTCTTCAATTTGAACACAAAACAAACTTTTAAATTTGTAATTGACTGTTGAAGAATCAAATAACTTACGTCACACATCATTTTTTTTTTCATTTTGTGCAAATGAATAAAAGCTTGCCTTCAAAAAGTTCTTTACTCATATTTATAGAGTTTGCAATTTTTATGAACAAATCATATACTGAAGTACCCTCCAGCTCCATATTTCCAATGGAAAATGAAACATTACCAATTGGAAATAGGCGAAAGAGATATACTGGTTATTTTTCCCATTTTATCTCAATATTTTCAATATTCAATAAGGAAATATGCCATTTTCACCATTTATTGATCATTGTAGTGTGTTACCCATTCAGTAACGTCAGCGACATGGCCCAGTGTTCAGTAACAGCATATAAAGGATTGAATGACAGACTGATCAGCCAGAATCAATGAAGGGACAAAAGGACAAAATAAAGGCATGGATTTCAAACAAAGAATAATCCGGCATTAAAGTAATATCCAATTAGTATTTGGTACTTTCGATCATTTAAAAAACATCTGAACATTCAGAAATATAAATAATCAAACCTCCTATGTGCTAGTTTTCAGTTTGGCAACTTCGGGTGGATGGCGCTGAGCCAATGGCCAATGTTTTTCAGCATAAATAAAATGTGTACACCAAAGTTATTTTTCTGACTGTCAACTCAAAGATATATTTGAATATTTAATAATTGAATAGTGATGCCCTTTATATTATTTTGGATCTTTCATAATAACATGAGAGAAATGATAAGAGTTATTAGAGTGCTAATGGGTCCGTATTTGTATCTGTAAAAAGTGATGTTTATATGGTTTATTGATAACAAAGTGGAATAATTTTTATATCACTGGATTCCTGAGGATGTGCCGCTCCAGATGAGATAATAGTTTTTATCATATCTTTTCAAATTGAAGCTCTTGGTTGAATAATTCACCGGTTCACCATTAAAAATCAATTGAATGAGTTGCAAAAGGATGTTCTTGATATAAAATTAGGTCAACATAGAAGAGAGAAATAAGAATATCGTCATACTAGGTACAAATGCTGGAAGAAATGTAGATGATGAAATGGAGAAAATTTTCCACAAACTTGGAAGTTAACGTAAAGAAAAGGGATTTCAAAACCAAAATCATCCAATAAAAACCCTATAAAATCTGGAAAACCGAAAAAAAAAGGAGCCCTTGTAACAACTGAATGTTAGATAGAGGGTGAAACAAAGAATATATACATAAATGAAGATATACCAAAAGAAGTAACGATTTTATTCGGCAAGGCTAGAGAATTAAAAATAATGACTTCAGGCATGTCTGGCTGAAAAATGGAAGAATTTATTGTAGAAAAACCGATTAACGTGAAAATTAATAGTGTGAAAGATATTGAATACCGCAAACAAATGAATAAGCGTAGTAGATGCAAATTTCCCTTAAAAATAGACAGATAACCATAATATCATACATCTTTATTATCATGGCCAAACAATTTCTATCAATTTGCAACTATAATAAGAACTGCACAAACATGAATGAAAGCACTATTTACTTCCTTCATCTGAATGCCAGATCGTTGAAAAATAAAATTTATAACTTAGAAGCTACAGTTTCTCAACTACAACATAAAATACACTTGATTGGTGTAACAGAAATATGGATAAAACACACCGAATCTAAATTCTACAACTTACCCGGATATAATGCTATTTTTGCCTGCAGGGATTAACAAGGAGGTGGAGCAGCATTTTTGTTGCGGACCACACATTTTGAGAAAGAAATCTGGAGAATTGATGACAGACGACAAATTAAAGAATAAAAACAAAATACCTCAAATTATTCCCGCGGCAATTTTCTAGGTAGATTATTCTCACTATAATAATGTTTTGATTGGCCAAAACGTACATGAATGATTTGAATTGAAAGTTTTAATTGGTTTCTAGAATAGTCCAAAAATAATCACTGTTATAGAATCAGACATGTCCTATATTGCTATCTACCTAAAGCAACTCAACTAGTTCTATGCCGTAATTTACAACCATCCCTCAAACCGTAGAGAGAATCTTCTGGATGTACTCAAACATGTAATGATTGTCTTTGGCAATAAAGAGGCCAGGCTAGGTGATATGAATGAGGACATTTTAAGAAGGAATGAAACAGTATGCACTTACCATAACTTATGTAATTCCCATAATTTATTCCCCTATAACAGTACAATTCCTACTCGTATAATAGTCACTCAAGTACTTGATCGATCATCTGTTGACTAATTGTAGGAATAGATATTTCCGTGTCTATTGTAGGTCACTCATTGAGTGATCACAAACTTCAAATAGTGAGAAGAAAAAAGCAAAATAACACCGGTAAACCAAAGCAAAGTCACTATAACAAGAAATATGTTGACATAAACCATGTGTTCATGATGACTTGCAGAACTTGAATGAACAAATTAAAACAAATATGAACATTGATGAATTTTACGACATAATTGAAAAATGCTTTACTGACAATACTGCCTACAAGAAACTACCAAAAAATCAACTTAATAATACTAAGAACACTAAAAAAAATGAACTGGAAAAATCTGCAAAGAAAGCATTCTTTGCAAAACAATTTGAAAATGTAAACTTGAACAAAAAAAAGACCTGGGATGTTATCAACTCCATATCTACTAATTCAAAAAATAAACAGATGAGTGAAATAAAAATGCTGAAGGACTCCAAAAATGACTATGATTGAGAATGGAAAGCTAAATGGAGAACACGTCAACAGTTTCTTTGTCAATATTGGTCCAATGTTAGCAAACAAAATACAAGATGAGGAAATACACCTGGATACTGAACTACACACAGTCGATGAAATCCTACAAATAATAAATGATTTGGAAACAGATAAGGCAAGTGGCATAGACGATATTGAAGTGAAGACTGTCAAAGCATGCAAAATGCAGTGTTGTGCAAATTGATAAATCAGTCTCTGACTACTGGGGTTGTACCAAGTAAGATCAAAATTGCCAAGGTAGTGCCTCTGTTTAAGGCAGGAAAAAAGGAAGAATGTAATAACTACAGACCATATCAATTTTACCCATATTGTCTAAAATTGTTGAAAAAATTGTTAACATCAGGCTGGTTGCTTACTTGAATAAAATCGAGTTCATGTTTCCTTTTCAATATGGCTTTTGCAAATCAAGTGATTCAAGGTCAGCGGCAGTGGATCATATCAGAAATACAAACAAGCCTTGACAACGGTCTCAAATGTGCCCTCTTCTTACTTGATTTGTGAAAGGCATTTGATACTGTTGAACACAATATTCTTTAAAAAAACTAATACGAATAATAGGTAAGGAATTAGCCTGGTTTAGTAGTTATCTAACATGCCGTAAGCAATATGTTTATGTTAATGGTGAGCAATCTCCTTTAATGCTAATTACTTATGGAGTTCCACAAGGCTCGATTCTGGGTCCCACTTTATTTTTGATATATATCAACACAATATATCTAATATAGGTTTGAAAGGATCTGTTAAATTGTGTGCTGATGATACAACTCTTGTATATGTTTCAAATTCATTCGAAATCATCAGAAAAAATATTGAAAATGATATGAACATCGTAAGCACTTGGATGAGAGGACATATACTCATTCTGAATGTTAACAAATCCTCCTTTATGTATATTTCCAACAGAAAAACTATCAGTCAACCTATTAATTTCAAAAACACTTCCTTAAAATATTCCACCGAAATAAAATTTCTGGGCCTATGTATAGATGGAAAGTTAACTTGGGCACCTCATATCAAATATTTACGAAATAAAATTCCTTGTTATTCAGCAATTTTTTACCAAGGAAGTACTTAAAATCAATATACTTTTCAATTATCCATTCTCACCTTCATTATCTAACTCTCATTTGGTACCCAACCAACCCATGAATATATATCAAACCATTGAGAGTACTTCAAAATAATGCTATCAAAGTTATCTACTCATTACCAAGAAGATTCCACACAAGTTCCTTGTATAACTCTTTAAGCAGTATATACAGGGTGTAACATAAGTACGTTAAAATATGCAAGTGACGTACTCCTGAGACAATTTTAAGAAAAAAAGTCTATATAAACTTGTGTCCGGAAATGCTTCGTTTCGGAGATACAGGGTATTGAAATTGAATTTTTTTGTTCGCTTTTAAAAAATAACTTTTGCAAAAAATAAGCTCTTTGCACGAAATTTTGTACCCGGGGTTTTTTTTGGCGTGGGAAATCATAATTTTGTATTAATTTTCATGTGACATCTAGAGGGCGCTACGTACGCTGTCATTATTTATTTCAAATTGCCCTAACATTTTTGACATTAAACTTTTGGTACTTTTCATGAAAAAACCTTATTCCCACACCTTGTCCAAGTAAAAAAGGTACACTTCCTCAACAACGCTGGAGGTGATCGTTTTCGAGATATTTACAATTTTCTTTATCGATGCATGTTACTTAGCTCCTAGGGCACTAAGTGAAGTTGCTGAGAACATTACAGAAACTAAGTATGTGGTAGGTCTCATCAAAATAAACTATTTTTTTCCTATGAAATGTTTATCGAAAAATGATTTGTTTTCGAGATACAGATTGTTGAAATTTTTCAAAAAGTTTTTTGCAACTGCAGTTATTTTCATCAAACTTTATACGCAGTATACCCGGACAGACTTCTTCTAAACTGAGCATTATAAAACTGCTTAATCAGTACAGCCAAATTTGATTTCAATAATTTTTGTCACTCTCCGCTTGCAAATTAAGTTAATCATATCGCGTAGGCTATGAACGTTCGTTTATAAAAATAGAAGTTCGCTGACACATTTTTAACTATTCATTGACAAATTGACAGTCCGGAGTTTATAAAGTGATTTTTTGGTACCATGCCCGACTTTACGAATGCTGAAATGGCTGATATGGTTTTTGCATACGGCTTGGCTGACAGAAATTCAACCGAGGCCAGACGCATCTATCAGGAAAGGTATCCCCAACGCGTCACTCCCTTGTGCAGCGACATTTGCGAATCTTTTCCGGCGACTTTCCGAATCTGGAAGCTTTGAAAGAAATTCTGCAGTAGGACGGTCACGGACTACAAGAACTGTAGAATTGGAGGAGGCGGTTCTTGAAGAAATTAGTAAACATCCAGAGACAAGTACAAGAAAAATTAGTCAAACTTTAAATGTGAGTCACATGACCTTTACAGAATATTAAAGGAACAGCAATTATATCCTTATCATATTCAAAGAAAAGTCGAACAACTTCCCCAAATTTTATCGAAAATCCTCTTCACAGATGAGGCTAATTTTTCAAGAAATGGTATCATGAACTTCCATAACAACCACATCTGGGCGGAAGATAACCCACATGCGATAACGCAAACTCATTTCCAAGACAGATTCTCTTTTAATGTATGGGTAGGCATAATTGGGGATTATTTAATTGGGCCCTATTTTCTCCCCTTACGTTTGAATGGAGATGCTTACCAACATTTTTTGGAACACGAGCTTCCTTAGCTTATGGAAGATGTTCCCATTGGTCTCCGAAATCACTCTTGGTTTATGCACGATGCAGGCCCTGCTCATTTTAGTCTGATAGCAAGAAATTTCTTAGACATAGCATATCCCCAACGATAGATAGGAAGAGGAGGCACTCAGCATTGACCCCCGAGGTCACCGGACCTCAATCCTGTCGATTTTTTCTTTTGGGGACACCTAAAATCACTAGTTTATGCTAGCCCCATTGAAAACGAGGAAATGTTAAGGGATCGCATCATAGCTTGCTGCGAAACAATAAGAAACACTCCCGGCATTTTTCAACAGGTGCAGAATTCTTTGATGAGGAGAGCAGAAGCTTGTATTACTGTTGGGGGTCGTCACTTTGAATAGTTGTTGTAATAGTTGTTTCGTTCAATTTTTATATGTTTAATTGCCTAATAAATAACATAGTACTTCTCCAAATTGTTTTTTTACAAACTCCGAAATGTAGCACTTTCTAATTGAATAATTAAACCTGACAATTTTTTTTAATTTGGATTGATTAAGCAGTTTGATAATGCTCAGTTTGAAAGAAGTCTTTAAAGTTTGATGAAAATAACTGCAGTGCAAAAAAAATATGACAAAAACCAACCATGTTTTGAAAAATTTCAACAATCTGTGTCTCGAAAACAAATCATTTTTCGATAAACATTTCATAGGAAAAAAGTAGTTTATTTTGACGAGACCTACCACATACTTAGTTTTTTGTAATGTTCTCAGCAACTTCACTTAGCCGCCCTAGCAGCTAAGTAACATGCATCGATATGGAAAATTGTAAATATCTCGAAAACGATCACCTCCAGCGTTGTTGAGGAAGTGTACCTTTTTTACTTGGAAAAGGTGTGGGAATAAGGTTTTTTCATGAAGAGTACCAAAAGTTTACTGTCAAAAATGTTAGGGCAATTTGAATTAAATAATGACAGCGTACGCAGCGCCCTCTAGATGTTACATGAAAATTAATACAAAGTTATGATTTCCCACGTCAAAAAAAACCGGGTACCAAATTTTG
This sequence comes from Gonioctena quinquepunctata, assembly GCA_018342105.1. Taxonomy (NCBI): domain Eukaryota; kingdom Metazoa; phylum Arthropoda; class Insecta; order Coleoptera; family Chrysomelidae; genus Gonioctena; species Gonioctena quinquepunctata. Next base: position 44,653 of record JAFIRS010002785.1, on the reverse strand, counting down.
TGCAAATAACTTATTTTTTGAAAAAGTATTTTTAAAAAGCGAACAAAAAATTCAATTTTAACACCTGTATCTCCGAAATGAAGCATTTCCTGACACAAGTTTATAGAGACTTTTTTTCTTAAAATTGTCTCAGGAATACGTCACTTGAATATTTTAACGTACTTATGTTACACCCTGTATATATATATATATATATATATATATATATATATATATATCAATTCTGCATATATATATATATATATCATTCTTCACACTATTAACAAATCCAGACACATTAATACTTTGCTCAACAATACACAATCATGATACAAGACATAAAAATGATATGATTGTTCCACGAATTAGGACAAAATTTGGCGAAAACTCAATAACAGTGAAAGGGGTTAATTATTACAATGAACTCCCAATAAATTTTAATTCCCTCCACTCTGAAAAATTCAAGTATAGTTCAAAATACCACCTACTAAATGAAAGAATCCACTGATTAATATCCTACTATATACTGGTTTTATGTAACTGTGTTTTTTTACTTTTTATAGGTTAGTAAACTTAGTTGTTAGTGCCTTCTCTTTTTTTTTGTATTGTAATATCATGTATACCTCTTAATTCTCTGTATGATAATTTTAAGGATATATGATGAACCTATATAGGATGCTGTAACGTTCTGTAGGTGCAACAATAAAAGAATAAAAAAAATTATCACAGTTTTTGGATAATTAGAGAAAACTCACCTGCTATCGAAGATGAATTGAAAATCCACAAAATTATGACATATACTGGTATTATGTTCAGTAAATATCTTATTCTTCGTGAAATTTCATCAAAGCACAAAATGACTAGGCGAAACTGGAAATAAATCGGAAAGTAAGATAAGGAGAACAATGGCAACTTCACAATACCAAATGTATTTCAACAAAAAAGTTAAATGAAAAGCAAAAGAAAGAATAAAAAAAGGAACCAACGATTTTGGAAATCAAGAAGTTTCAAAATTAAATATGAATAATAATTTAGAGGCCAGTGTATCCAAAAGACATGAAACATATTTTGACATCACAAGGTTTTTCATTACAGCAAGATTTTAAATAAAAATAAAATTATCAACACTATAGACTGAAAGTTATGCACAAGAACTTTTCAAATCATGATACTTGGCAAATATGTTTTATATAGACCTTACCTTCATTTTGATATATGTGGCAACCTGTGGAGGACGCTGTTATTGGCGATTACATACCTATCTTTTGGCTTTGCTCTTCATTACATAGACCGTGGGATAGTGATAGATTTTTAGATACGATTTTACTTTTAGAGGCAATATTGTCCGTATATCCTCATGATAATAATGCATGAATCAAAGAGTCGTCATGGGTTCTTCATATTAAAAAATAATTCGTCATTTGTTCGAAAATTATATGTTTCGGTACTATTCCAATCAGGCTGCTGCTAATGAAATAAAAAAAACCTTGGAAAATCATTGGCATATCGTTAGGGTGGGCCCGAAGGGCTGGTATGGTCATGTGAACTTGTATTTGAATAATGAAATTTTCCGCGTTTTTAAACAGGCTGCCTCTATACAAGTTCTTGTTATAAAACTGCTTAAAAAAAGATGGCATACCGATTGCGTATGCCCAAGTACTTTTTACATGGCAAAAATTTTGAACAGTTATGAAATAACATTACGTTATTTTAATCAGTATGCCATTCTATTTTCATAAGTTTATGGTAACATAATGATGTACTGAAATCGTTTAAGAGACTAAAAACCACAAGCATACGCAAAAAACATTGCAGAATATAAACAAAAATGTCTGCGTTTTTAAGCAATATGCCTTCTGTTTTTAAAAGAATTGTAACGTAAATAAACTTAACTTGGTTCTACTAATTTATTTCACACTTAATCTACAACTTAATTTATATTACTACTCCACTGTATAGCTCGATCGTATGGGTTCGTTCAGACTGTTCGACTCCACTTGAGGGTTGCCTATTTATCTCCGATACAGCATTCTCGATGTTTTCGAATTCGGGTAGTTGGCGACCGCATGTTCAATTGTTTCCAATATCGACCGTTGCTCTCCACGGCAGAGCGAGCTGGACTGTTCTCGAACATCTCCGGGATGACCTCATCGCTGTCGACGGCAACGCGCAGGCGACAGGTCCGGCCTAGGTTGTTACATTGCCCCTTCTTAAAGACATTTCGTCCCGAAATTTCATCCTTGGGTGTGACGATATCTGCATGACTCCCATATCTGCACCCGTGAAGTTGATGGGTAACACTCCCCGGTCTTCATGATCGGTCGTGGAAGAGGGTTACAGCAAACCAAAATCTTGACGCGCTGGATCTGAATATCGCCTGCATACTATGACCCCCAGTCCAACCCATCAATACCACAGGGGCAATTTTGGAATTGCTAGATCCACCAGATTCTGGTCCACCATAGTATCTCTTAGTTTGGTGAGACTCTTCCAGACACTTCATGGACGGTTTATCTTGGGAATGCTCCTGGGAACTAGGGTAGTAGATGTTTCTCTGGCCTTTCTTCAACTGTAGCCCCACCAACTTCTGGATTCTGCCCCGCAGTGTTTGGAGTTGACCAAATTTCTTGGAGAAAACTTTCGGCGATGCCCTGGACATTCGAAGATCTTCTGCCACAGTGCGCTAGTGCGTAGTCAGCAGGGCACCTCGAAGGTCTCGTGACTCCTCTCTAGTAACCCCATGTAGAACTTTCTGCCCGTTTGAATACAAGGACATAAACTTCTCGAACGTCAGTATCATCCTCCGAGGGTTGAGGTGCGAACTTGGTCCTGGTTTCCAGCTAGGGACCAACCTGTTGAAATGGACGATATGGTTTCCCTCGGGTGGCTTATGGATTCGGTACACAAGGTCGTTTATCCTTTTCACGATTTTATACGGGCCTTCCACGAGTTCCGCAACTTTGGTGATAGTCCACGACGACGTTTGGGGTTGTACAGCCACCGGTCATCAACCTTAAATCCTCCAGCGTCGGCCTTGATGTCATAGGTCTTCTTCATTTTATCGCTGGCACTCTGGATGTTCAACCGGACTCGTTCGTGGATGTCGTCCATTCTCTGCCGAAGTTTGCTGACGTAGTCCTCTCCCGCAGTGTCTTGTCTGGCGGTATCCCAAACTTCAGGTCACAAGGCAGTCGCAGTTCTCGGCCCATTATGATGACTAGCAGAGTTTGACCGTTGACTCGTGTACTGCGGATCGATAGGCCATCAGGAACAAATGAAGATACTGGTCCCAGTCTCTTTGATGGTCAGAACAACCTTGGACAAGTGGCGGTTGATCGTCCTGTTCATCCGTTCCACCATTCCATCGGACTGCGGATGTAGGGCCGTGGTTCTTGTCTTACGGATGTTCAGCAGTAGACATATTTCTTGGAAAAGGTTGGATTCGAAATTTCTGCCTTGATCGAGTGCAGCTCCATTGGAATACCGAATCGACATATCCATTCTTTCACCAAGACGTCGGCGACGGTGATGGCTTCCCTGGTTGGGCAGGGCATAGGCTTCCGCCCACTTACGAAGTAGTCCATTGCCACAAGGATGTATTTATTCCCGTGGTCGGAGTACGGAAACGGGCCGGCGATGTCAATGGCGATTCTCTCGAACGGGCTGCCTACGTTGTACTGACGCATCGGGGCCTTGGGTCGTATTCGGGTCCATTGCTGGCAGCGCATACAGCGCACTTTCTGCACCAGTCCTGGACGTCACTTGACAATTGGCCCAGTAAAACCGTTGCCTCACTTTCTACAGGGTCTTTGTCACTCCCAGATGTCCTCCGGCGACTCCATCATGGATTTCCCGCAGCCTTCCTCTCTTCTGTTCCTGGGAACAATTATTTGGCGTCTGTCTTCCCCACCAATATCGGCCTCTAACACCCGTTTCAGGATCCCATTGTCCAGAATAAGAGAGTTCCATTGTGCTCAATAGGACTTAACAGCCGGCGAAGTAACCGCGACTTCCTGCCATGATGGTCTTCGATTGCCCTTCTTCCAGCTGACGACTAAGATAGGTCGGGTCTCTCTTGGTCTTTCTGGATCTTGCTGTCATTCCAGTTGTCATCCATTGCCGCGGTTCTACAAAGTGTTGCTTCTTTCTCTTCTGCTCGTCGGCAATGTGGGCAATCATCTGGACATGGTCTTCGCGACAAGGCATCTGCATTCTTATGGCTAGTTCCGGCTCGATGTTTCGATCTCGAAATCGAATTCTTGGAGTCTTCGATCCAACGTGCTACTTGACCCTCAGGATTTTTGAACTGTAAGAGCCATTTGGGGAGCTGCATGGTCAGTTCTCAACAGGAATCTTCTTCCATACACGTACTTGTAGAAGTGTTCCACTCCCTTTACAACAGCTAACAGCTCTCGCCTGGTGACACAGTAATTGCGCTCTGGTTTGCTAAGCGTCTTGCTGAAATAACCAATGACCTTCTCCTGTCCCTCCTGGATCTGAGATAGGACAGCTCCAAGTCCCACGTTGCTGGCGTCCGTATCCAAAATGAATTTCCCTTTGGGTGGGGATAGCTCAGTATAGGTGCGTTGATCAAAGCTCCTTTCAGCTTCCTGAATGAGTCTTGACATTCTTCGGACCACTGGAACTTTGTTTGGCCTTCCGTGAGCTTGGTCAGTGGTTTAGCGATGTTGCGAATCCCAGCACATATCGGCGATAGTATGTCATAAACCAAGAAACTTCGAAGTTGGTGAATGTCTTTGGGATGGGCCAACCCTTTAAAGCAGCTTTGATCTTCTGGTCATCCCTGCTACTCCTTCCCCAGAGACAACGTGGCCGAGGTATCGTACTTCTTTTGGAACAGATGGCATTTCTTAGGGCTCAGCTTCAATCCGGAGTTCCTCAGTCGCAGGGAATACTTCCTCCAAGTTTTTCACGTGGTCCTCAAACGATCTAGCCGACCACAATTATGTCGTCGAGATACACTAGACACGTGTTCCATGAGAGTCCCTTCAGTACTGCTTCCATCAATCTTTCGAATGTGGCGGGGCATTACAGGAGCCAATGGCATAACGGTGAACTGCCACAATCCTGAGCCGATGGTAAAGCAGTCTTTTCTCGATCTTCCTGAGCCAGTTCTACTTGCCAGTATCCACTCTTCAGATCAAGGGTCAGAAAATCGTGGAACCAGCCAACGTGTCTAGGGTGTCATCTATTCTCGGGAAGGTAACTGTCCTTCTTCGTGACATTATTAAGTTGGCGATAGTCTACACAAAGCGTGTCGATCCATCCTTTTTTTTTCACCAGTACGACTGGAGAGGGGCCAGGGACTGTCAGATGGTTCGATAACTCCTTCTTTTCCCATATCGCTGACTATTTTGTCAGCCTCTTCCTCTTGGCAAGAGGGAAATCTTCTTGCTGATTGCCGGATCGGTCGGGCACCCCAAATATCAATCTTGTGCTGGACCACATTAGTTCGACCCCTTTTCCTTGTCCGGTATCGAAGATGTCTTGGTACTTTTTGACTAAATCTCTTAGTTTGGGCTGTTGAGCTGGTTTTATGTCTTTGGAAGAGATGGCAACTAATTTTCTAGTTCTGTGGGCAAGTTGTTGGGTTGGCTAATGCGTTACCTAAATGCGCCCGGATCACAGATGAAACTGCGAGCAGTGCCCTAAAATTGTTCCTTTCTTTAAGGTCACTGGAAAGTAATTGACATTCATGACCCTACGGTACAAATTTTCAGCCGCGTAACAGGGGGTTTCCCTAGGGCAATCCCTCGTCCAATTTTCTCATCATGAAGTTTGGGCTCGAACATCATCCCCGTCTCCACTGCTCGCACTCCCGTCCAGGCGAGCCTCAGGATGGTTTCAGCTCTCTCAGAATGCGGGTTACATCTTCAGCCAACAGCACCCCGGATCAACTCTTCACTTCTCCCATGAAGTGTAGCTCTTCTCCGTTGAACGTAGGGGCGCCGTCTTTGAAATCAATTCAAACCCTCTGGAATTCATGATGTCCATTCCGATGATTGCATCGTCTTCGATTCGCCTACAAGCGCCTGATGTTTCACTTTAGTGCTGCCCAAAATTATTTCAATCGGTGGCTCGCCATATACAGTAGCTGGCTCCCTGTTGCTGCTGCGTAGCTTCAAGTTGTCAGTTCAATTCGTTCCGGTGTTCTGGCAAAGGAAGGTCCGAGAATTGTCTAGTCGCACCTGTATCTAGCAGCATGGTGCAAGGCTGGTTATTGATGAGACCGTCTACGAAAACACCTCTGTTCTGTCGTTTCAGGATAGCGACATATGCGTTGTTAACCGGGGCTTGCTGGACACAGGCCGACGATTGCCCTTCTCGTCGACCTTCTTTGGTTTTCCTGCATCGGAGTCGTGTTTTCGAATGTTGGACATTTGCTCACTGATGTCAATTTGCCTAATTCCAGCATCTTATCTGTCTTTTCTCAGGCAAAACTTCCTTCATCACTTTTCTTATGGCAGCTTCCAAGTCAGCATGCTCCTGTGAGTCTTCTTCAATACTCGAACTTTACTTTGGTTTTGCAGGATTGCTTTTGCTGCCTCAAATTCCAAAGCGCGTGCCAGTGCGTCTACGAGATGTGTTGGACGAGCTAGTGTCACGCTTGTCTGGTTTCTTGGTCACGGAGTCCATCCAAGAATGCCTGAACCGCTAATCGCTCCATTACATTTTCGGTGTGGCTGGATATGCGAGACGAACCAAGCGTGCAATGTCAGCTTCGAATTCTTGTAGGATTCGCCCGATTTCTGCAGCGATTTTTCAGTTGGGAGTGGTATACGTGTTCCAAATGGGCCTGGCCATATCGTAATTCTAGATGTTTAATCAGCTGATCATAGTCCTCCTGTTCTTGGGCGGTAGAGTTTGTAGAATATTCGTCGCTTCTCCCGTAATGCAAGTGTTAGTGCTACAGCTCTTTCCCCTGCATTCCATCCATTTGCTTTGGCCGCTGCTTCAAACTGTCGGCGGTAATTTTCCCATAGAGTTTTCCGTCGAATTGAGGCGGCTTCATGGAAACTTCCCTATTTCAGAAATGACCTTGACATCTTTTATACCCTCTTGAACTTTATCCAAGTTCAAACTCAAGTCCAGCATTGCATTTTCGTTAACCATCTCTGTGGAGGCGCACTATTAATTCGTTTTTCAGCTTACTGATCGTTTCCTTTATTTTATCTACCTCCGTGTTCATTTGCTCCATAATTTTATCTATCTCTGTCTCAACGGTTCCCATTCTTTCTTCTAGAAAATTAGCCACTCCACACAATTCTTTTTTTAGGCCTTCTGTGTTTTCCAGGAACTTCTCTTCCAGGCTTCTTGCATTTTCTTCCAGGCTTCTTGAATTTTCTAGAAGCTTCTCTTCCAGATTTCTAGAATTTTCTTGAAGCTTCTCTTCCAGATTTCTAGAATTTTCTTCAAGCTTCTCTTCCAGATTTCTAGCATTTTCTTCCAAGCTTCTTGAATTTTCTAGAAGCTTCTCTTCTAGATTTCTAGAATTTTCTTGAAGCTTCTCTTCCAGATTTATAGAATTTTCTTGAAGCTTCTCTTCCAGATTTCTAGAATTTTCTTGAAGCTTCTCTTCCAGATTTCTCGAATTTTGTTGCAGTTCTTCTTTCACGGATTTAGTAGTTTCTTCGAGTTTATTCATTACCAAACTTAAATCACCTCCGGGAACTTCGAATAAAAATGTTTCGGGGTCCTCACCTTCTTGTATAAGTCCTTCTGCAAGTCTTTCCTGGAGTTCTTGCTTTTACCCGTTGTTTCCAGTTCCCTTTCCTCCAATTCCTGTTTCAATTCCGCTACCTTCAAGTCCAAGGCCACTTTTCTTGAACACATTTTGTCTTTGGCGGGTATCAGTCTGTTTCACACGAAAAAGTTTATCAGTTTGTTAAAAATTCCCGCGAATTCTTTTCCACGGGCCACCAGTCTATTGTCTGTTTCACGCGAAGAGTGTATCAGTTTATATTCCCACACAATTGTCCACTTCGAAAACCGGCCACTGTCTATTTTCTGTTTCCAGCGAACAGTGTATCAGTTTATATTCCCACGCACAATTGTCCACCGCGAAAACCGGGCCACTGTCTATTTTGGGCGTACAAAAAGGTCTATCAATTTATTTTTTGACTATCCACTCCACGATCACTTGTTTATTTTTAAAATCTCACTTCCGACACCAATTGTAACGTAAATAAACTTAACTTGGTTCTACTAATTTATTTCACACTTAATCTACAACTTAATTTATATTACTACTCCACTGTATAGCTCGATCGTATGGGCTCGTTCAGACTGTTCGACTCCACTTGAGGGTTGCCTATTTATCTCCGATACAGCATTCTCGATGTTTCGAATTCGGGTAGTTGGCGACCGGCATGTTCCAATTGTTTCCAATATCGACCGTTGCTCTCCACGGCAGAGCGACTGGACTGTTCTCGAACATCTCCGGGGATGACCTCATCGCTGTCGACGGCAACGCGCGAGGCGACAGGTCCGGCCTAGGTTCGTTACAGAATCGTGGTATAATGGTAGGTAGAATAACAAATGACATACCAATAAGTTATGTCCAAGGTTGTTGAAAATATTAAAAAAGGATGCAAATATAGAGAAAACCGGTGTAAGATAAACGTAACATTTTTTGTGTTTTTAAGCAGTTTGCCCTTCCGTGTTTATGATAATCATGGTATATGTAGGTGGAATAACAAATGGCATACCAATAAGTAAGATCCAAGGTTGTTGAAAATATTAAATAAAATAATTCATAAAAAGCCTTTTTAAAAACTAGCATTTATTCAAATGCACTAAAAAGTAAAAAATAATTGCTTTGGATGTGTGATGTAAGTTATTCCGTGAGTTACAGATTCAAAATCTTGTCGCTTTTATTATCGAACTGAAAACTTTGCACGACAAGGCTCTTGAATCTGTAACTCACGAAATAACCTAAAAAAAATTTTTTTTTTTTTGGTCTTTTATCAATTATTGTATCATGTGCTTTTTAGTTAGTACGTCTTAATCTATGCATTTTTGTTTAAGCATCGTTATTATGAGGCCTTGAGCTATCTAGTTCTTCAATGAGGGGACCATCTAAAGATTAGCTCGTCCACCATCCTAGAGCTGACATTTTAAATTTTTATGAATTTCGACAAAAAATTATAATTTTCGACTAATTTTAAACTTTGGCATACCAATTTTGAATAGAAACGGTCCATAATCCAAAAAAAACCACATATTTTGAATCGAATCGGACCATAATTACAAAACTCATCCGCCATATTGGAGCCGCCATCTTAAATTTATGAATTTTGACAAAAAATGCATATTCTCCGTCCCCGAAAACCCCCATATAGCAATTTTGATTTAAATCGGACCACAAACACAAATCTCATCCGCCATATTGGAGCCGCCATTTTGTTTTTGTATTCCATAAGGTATTGTCACCGGAATTATGAACTCCTGCCAAATTTCAAGGTATTCGGATGATTTGCAAGATTTGTACTAAACATGCATAGATACATAATACATACATACAAATGTGAAGTTAAATAAAAGCTTGTATAAAAGGATGCAAATTTAGAGGAATCCGGTGTAAGATAGACGTAATTTTTTTTGTGTTTCTAAGCAGTATGCCCTTCGGTTTTTATGATTATCTTGGTATAGTATGTAGGTGGAATAACAAATGGAACATCGATCGAGAAAATAGAGTTGCCAGAATACAGATCCATCATTTGGTGGACCGGTACCACAAAGGGCAAGTCCAGAAACGAACTTGATAAAGTACAATGACTGGCTTGTCTAGGAATAACAGGTGCCATGAGGACGACCCCTACCAGAGCTATAGAAGTTCTACTAGGACTACTACCTCTGGACCTTATCATTGAGCATGAAGCCATGCGTGCTGCATACAGACTAAAAGGTGCAAGCCAATGAATCGGTACTGAGGTAGAATAGAATATCCTTTATTCACCATAAAAAATACAATAGTATTATATGGTTTTGTCAAGAGTATATAAATAAAAACACTAAATAAATAACTAAATAAACAAATGAGAGGTGAACAATTACAATATAAATATCACTGTTTCACTAGAATATACATAACTATCTTTTTTTTTTGTGTCTACGTAGATTGTAACTTCGAAATATATTAGTTGGTGTTGAAGTCAAATGATAAGAATTCGTCGATACTATAAAAAGCGTTTTCCAAGCAGATATTCCTCATGTAATTTGAAAACGAAGCTGTATTTAAGTTTGTTATATATCTTCTGAAAATTTATTAAATAAAATAGGACCATAATAATTTTTCGAAAAACGGCAGTGATTTAGTCTTGTGAATTCAATTTTAATTTGTTGTGATTGTCTGGTGTTATTTGAATGAAAATAGTTTTAATTTAGATATAAGTGAGGATTTTTTTTACATAATTTATGCACGAATAGACGTAAAGAGAAGGTAGTGTAAACATTTTATTATTAATAAATTTTGTTTTAACGTCTTCTTGATAACCCAGTTTGAAGATAACTCGCAAAACTTTTCTTTGCAGTCCAAACACTCTTTTTGCATGAGGCGAGTGCCCCCAAAGTACTAGACCATAAGAGATATGGGACATAAAAAGTGAATGATAAGCAGTGATAATGGTTTCAATAGATGAAATTTCCATTAAACTTCTTATGCTCTTTGCCAATTTTTTGCAAATAAAATCTACATGTTTTTCCCAAGAGAGCTTTGGATCCATTTGGAACCCAAAAAATTTGATCGATTCATTTTGATCTATAGGCAGTTGTTTGTGTGTAAACAAGTAATGTTGCGTTTTATTTGTATTCAGTTTTAATTTATTATTTGTCAATTATTTATCAGCATTCGATTCTGCTATTTTCATTTCATTAACTATAGCCTCGTAGTTTGTATTTTGGAGCGTTAAGGATGTGTCGTCAGCAAATTTCGTAATCTCAGAGTCATCATCAGTCTTGAAATCAATCACATAAATCAAGTATAGAATTGGTCCCAAAACCGAACCTTGGTAAACTCCGTTTTTTATTTCTTTGGTATCAGATGCCTTATTATTCAAAAAAACGTACTGTCTGTGTTCCGATAGATATGATCTAACTAGGTTAATTGAGTTTTCCTCAAATTTAAACCACTCCAATTTTTTAAGCAGGATTTCATGTGACCCTAATCAAATGCGCCCTGAAGATGCAGAACACTGTTCCTGTGTGGACACGTTTCTGAAATCCTCGACGATCTTATCTACCAGCTGCATTACAGCGTCTGTGGTTGATTTTCCGTTCCGGAAACCATATTGGTAATCTGGAATGATGTTATGTACCTCAAAGTGTTCTACTAACTGCGATTTCAGAGCAGCTTCAAATATTTTACCGACTGCGGGAAGTATTGAGATGGGTCTTAGTTTACACAATTCTTCTGCATTTTTTTCTTTTGGTATTGGGATCACTTTTGTAATTTTAAGGCAATCAGGAAAAGTTCCGGATTTTATGGCTTCGTTTATCAGCTTTGTTAATAGTGAGATATTTTTGATGATTTTTATTAAAAAGATATTTAGCTCATAATAGTCAGCACTGGTTTTATTTTTTATTTTATTTATTATATTCCTAGTTTCATTAAAGGTTATATCCCTAAATTTAAAGCTTGGGAAGCAATTACAATTTCCTGGTAATGGAGAAGTTACAGGTGATTGGGTTTGTACTATATTGTGATATATATCGTCTGCTTTGTTAATAAAGAAGTCGTTTATGTCGTATTTGTTTAGTTTAATTTCCGAGTATTTTTTTGTTTTACCCCTCTCTTCATTTATTATTTCCCAACATGTTTTGTTAATATCATTTGAATTCCTTATTTTCCTGTTATTAAACTCTCTTTTTGTAATTTTCAGTTTTTGTTTATATAGTTTTTGATATTCTTTTTTTAGATTTTTTTATGCATATCATTAGAAATTTGACATAACTGATAGAGCTGTAATTGATTTTTCATGATTTGGAGCTCATTTGTATACCAGGATTTGTTACTGCTTTGTTTGTTATTTTTTTGTTTGAGAGGAAAACAGTTTTCCATGCATGACTTGAGTATGTCAATAAATTTTTAAAAAAAATTCGTTTATGCTCAATTCCTTACAATCAACAAAATCCCAATTTTGCATCTCTAATTTTTTGAAAAAATAAAATTAATTTTTTTCATTTTTGTAGGATCTGTAATATATTTTGTTGTTATTACATCCATTTTCACTGCTTAGCATTAATTTCATATTAACAATGTTATGGTCGGATAGGCCCGGATCCCACACTCTCGTGAGTGCATCCGTCTCAAAATTCAAGGGAAAATTATCAAGGGTATTTTCATTTCTCGTTTTTTGGTGGATTTTTTCTTGAAAGTTAAAAGAATTTATCAATGATGTAAATTTTTTGTCTTAGGGTTTTTTTTATTATTAAAGTGTATATTAAAGTCTCCGTTTATAATAACTTTTTTGAAGTTAAATATTTTTTTCAATAATAAATTGAAGGTTTTTAGGAAGATTTCAAAATCTCCGTTTGGGCTACGATAAATTGTGATTACTAAGAGCTGAAAATCAACCAGCTGAATAGCCGTTATCTCACAATGTATTTCCACCGATAGATTTTGTAGGTCAGTTCTGTTTTTGTACTTCAGTCCTTCTTTACAGAGAATCATTACCCCACCTCTTTCGAAGTTACATCTAGCATAAAACGAACAAACGTCATAATTTTTTATTGCAAAACTTTCAGCCTCTTGTCTTGTTAGGTGATGTTCATCTAAACAAACTATGTCGTATTCAGAGTCTTCTAATAATATTGATTCTAAAAGCAGTTTTTTGTTTCTGAGTGACAGAACATTAGCAAGTAGAATAGATACCGAACTTTCGTTGTTTTTAACTTTCAAAGTAAGGTTCTGATGTGTGGGGGTTGTAGTTGACGGAGACATTGTAATTGTACTTGCTGTTCTGGAAGATTCTGGTTGCATAATGTGGTCCAGGTTGCCGATATGTTCTTGTGGGAGCTCTGTTGTAGGTTCTATGGTGTCCACTATTGTATGTAGGTGCGTTATATGAGGAACTTGGCTGTTCTTTCCTGTATAGTTGTGGTAAGTAGAATTGTCTTGACTTGTTATCATAGAATTTTTTGTTCTGTCTAGGATGAAAGTTGTGCTCTTCTGGTTGTCTTCTTGCTTGGTATTTGCACGTTTTCTGAGATTGCATGCTTGCACGATAGTGCTGAGGTCTTTCGAATTGTCCTCGTGGTTGCTCAGTCAATGTATTTTGGGGTTGTATGTTGTTACGAAAAAACTGGGTTGGTCTTATCTCCATTTCAGCTATTTCAGCCGCTATGTTTTTTTCATTGGTCAGCATACGTTCTGCGTCACTAATGGGTTGCTGATTTGGCGATGGTATATTAGGTTGAATAGGATAGGAATGCAGAATACTTCTGAACAAGTTTTGATTACAGGATTGCTTGTTTGTCAAAAGGGACACCAGATCGATATTTGAGTCTTTCAGTACATCTACTTTGGTAGCAGTTTGTGATATTTGTTCCACTATGTAGCCAACAGATAGTTTTAGTTCTTCTCTTATAATATTTTTAATACTATTTTGTAGGTGTTTGTTGGGTTGATTACTTCCATCTACCGTATCAGGTTGTTGTGATGTTGATGTGGTTGTCGATTCGTCTTTCATCATTGGAGAAGATGTTTGCATAGTAAAATCAGTAGTATTTGGGATAGTTTGTATTTCTTACTCCCTGTTTTTTATTTCAGTTTGGGTACTAGTTGTTTTTGTTATTTTTGTATCCATTAGTAATTCAATAATTTTCTCCAATTCTCATATTTTCCTTTCAGCTTGGTGAATAGTACCATCTTGTTGCTTGATTATTTGCACTAGTTCATCCCCTCTTCGTACTGCCTCTTCATTGAATGTTTCCTTCTCTTTCCGTAGTTTGTCTATGTGTTTTCCTCTTATGTTGCTCTCTTCCGAAATTTCAGAGATTGTTTGTTCCAATATACTTATTTCAGTGCTCTTATTTGCGTCCATATCACCAGTCGTTTCACAGCAGGTAGTTTGAAGTCTCCCATAAATATAAATTTATGCTTGTTTGTCATAACACAACTTTTGTGAAAAATTTTGAAACAATGAAATCAAATAAAATAACTGTTGGGGAAGGGTTTTTGTTTGCAGCATTCGAAGTTTACCATTTTCAGCTTCAAGGCAAATTATCTCTTGAACCGAATTTAGATTTATTTTGCAGGCCACTGGGATTTCAGTAGATAGTTTTGTATCACTTTTTATATCTCGTGAACACCTGTGGTTTTTAGTTATCTTACTGAGAACAGGTGGCTGTTTATTTATTTTATCCTTATCTGTTTTTTGTTGTTGAACACCTGCTCTCTTGGGTTGTGGAAATGCTCCTCTTTATTGTTAAGGCAGCTAATAAATGCGATGATTGTACTTTTTAGAGCTAGATGACTAAGCAACTGATTATGTACCTGTGTAGGGTATTGGAATCTACTTCCACTGATATGAAACTTTGCTTTTAATTCAGCTTTGAACCTCGAAAATTAACCCAAATTCGGAGAGAGAAACTGAACAACTGCAAACACATGAATAATAATTTTCTACTTGAGATGTGGCGTGGTAGACCATGGACACTCAGCTATTTGGAACAAGGCAAAGGAAGGATGTCCAGTCCTATTAATGGAAAGAGACAGTATCCCGCCTGTTCTGGATTTCAGAAAAGGACCCAATATAACCATCCCCACAAGGGAGGAATGAAAAGACAATGCGCCCGACAGACCCCCAATCTATGGATCAACCTGGTACACAGACGGATCAAGATTTGGGGGCGCAGGGGTCTACGAAGAAGGAACAAAGAGAGAAATCTGTCCCCTTAGGCAAATATGCCTCAGTGTCTAGGACAACCTCGACAATAAAAGTCGAGGACCTACTGCAATCTACTCGGACAGCAAAGCTGCTATTATGGCGTCAAGCGCAAATAGGATTGTATACAAACTGGTGTCCGAGTGTAGAAACACCATAGAAAGTTTATCGAAAACAAGCAAAGTCAGCCTCACAGGTGTTCCCGGGAACGAGGAGGTAGACAGATTAGCCAACATAAGATCGGGAAAGACCGCAGTCGGACCGGAACCTATCTTGGGAATACCCAGCAGCCTGGCAATTTCAAACATGGAGGAACTGCTACAAAAGCAGTTCACTAAAACATGGCAAGAGGCGTCATGCATGAGGCAATCAAAGCTCCATATAAAGGGGTAATCGAAAAAAAATTCTAAAGAGATCCTGTTACTCAACAGACGGGACATCAAGACTGTGACTGGGCTCCTAACGGGACACAATCACATGAACAGGCACATGGAGCTCATCGGGATCACAGATGATCCCCTATGCAGATGGTGCCTGGAAGATGGCGAAACATCATCGCACATACTCACTGAGTGCCCCGCTTTGGTGCACCAGAGGGAGATCAACCTTGGGAGCATAATTCTGAACCCAAGGAGTTTCAGCTGAGGAAATTGCTGAATTTCGTTAATGAAATTGGCATGCCCAGCTGATTTTCTCAGAGCAAGTGGGCGCACAATGGGCCCAAATAGAGAGGCCTACGTGCACGGGGTTCTTCAGAACCTGCCAATCTTGAGGAAGAAGAAGAAGAGGAGCTCCCTTTGAAGGAAAATGTTGAACGAACAATATCAACCCTTTTTATTTCACCTTGTCGATGGTTATGTAATAAATTTTCAAACAAAAAGTTTCAAGCTGTTGTAAGTTTTACCAGTTTTTTGTTTGTGAATTCATGGAATATTACAACAATAGGTACTATACGTATTAGATTGTTTGTTGATCTTCAATATACCCTTACATAGCATTTCCTATGTTTTAAGTAACTGTTTTCAAAATACAAGACATTTCCTGTTTAAACACTAATCCGTGTACTTTTCAAGAAGCACATCACATTTATCTATATTCTTCAAATACGTATATAGGAAGTTCAATCCAAAATTCTACGTGATTAATGTTGTGATTTTGTATTCTAGTATTTTTTTTGGCCCAATTTTTTTTGTATTTTTGTGTACCAATAAATTTTCTCTTTGTTAATAATAAAACTACATAGGTTAAGTGATGATGAACCATACCATAGTATGTACATCAAGAGATAGTACTTCCCTCAGATTCCTAGTGGCTCTTTTTCACAAGCTTTTATTTAACTTGCTTTGTTCGTATGTCATTCTGTCACTCGTTCGGTCATTCTTTCCGGTTTAACATTTTTGGAGCACTTGCCGACATCCGATTGAGATGAAATTTGGCAGGTGTTCATAATTCTGGTGCATTATGAAATTTTTGTTAGAGAAAAAACAAAGTGGCGGACGAGTTTTGTGATTATGGTACGATTCGATTCAAAATTGATATGTGGGAATTTTGGGAGTCGGAGATTGTGATTTTGTTGTCAAAATTAAAAAATTCAAGATGACGGACAAATTTTGTGATTATGGTCCGATTCGATTCAAAATTGGTAGTAGTAGTAGTAGTATTTATTGGCCACATTATATACAAAGTACAATCGGCAAGTCAGAATTTCACACAATAATCTTCTTCTTCTCTGCACGTGGTGGGCTGGTTACGGAGAACTCCGTGCACGTAGGCCTCTTTAATTGGGCCCATTGAACGCCCACGTGATCTGAGTCAGCTGGGCATGCCGATTTCTCTGACGAAACTCAGCAGTTTCCTCAGCTGAATCTCTTTGACATCTTCTGGGTTCAAAATTATGCTCCCCAGGTTGATCTCCCTCTGGTGCACTCAGTAAGGATGTGCGACGATGTCTGGTCTGAGGGCATTGTGTTAATGTCCTCGCAGTAGGCCCGCCAGCTGTTTCTTTGCGATTACCGTATGGCTTTCTTGTACTCCCTCTGGGCAGACCTATAGTTTTCCCAGTCGAGTGGTACTTTCGTTCTTTTTGCCTTGTTTAGAAGCTTTCTTGTTACCCTGCGATGGTTCTCGATTACCGAGTTTCACCAGGGTATTCTTGTATTTTCTGACCTCTCTTTGAGGGGGCAGCTGTTTTCGTACGAGGAAATGATCGCCTCGTTCAGATACCTTACTGCGGTATCTATTTCGGCTCCATTTCCATACTTGGACGGTAATCCTACGAGTCTCCCTTTTAGTTCCTCTCTAAAGAGGTCCCATTTGGTGGCCCTTGGATTCCTGTAGACTTTTTTTTTCCCGTAGATTTATGTCACCTATCTTAAACATGACTGGATTTTACTCATTACGTCACGAGTACATAGTGTGAGGTCTATCACTGATTGCCTCCTTGATGTAAAGTACGTTGGTACCGAGCCCACGTTTATTATTTCAAGATTGCTAGTGCCGAGGAATTCGAGCAGGGCATTACCCCTGGGATTAGTGTCATGGGCATTTGAGTCACATCCCATGAGTAGGCCCAGCCCGGACTCCTCGCAGTAGCGCACTAGCCTTTCGACGTCTTCAGGTGGAGTTGCTCTCTCATATGGGAAAAACTCCTCTACTGAATAAAAACAATTTTCCAGGAGATATTTTATGTTGAGTTGTTAAAATTGTTGTAGTTATTGATGTCCTTTAAACATTTCGGCAGGTTGTTATAAAGTGGACTTTCTAAATGTTGCAATTTTATGTTTTGGTATGTCCAACATAAAACTTCTTGATAGGTAGCTGTGATGATTTCCTAACACTTTGAAGTCAGAAATGTTGCTTTTCACAAACGTTACACATTTTTAAATGTAAATAGAGTGGAAGGGCAGGATAGACTGTATGTGGGGGTTTTCGGGGTCGGAGATAATGATTTTTTTTGTCAAAATTTATAAATTTAAGATGGCGGCTCCAAAATGGGGAGGAGTTTTGTGATATGGTCCGATTCTATTCAAAATTTGTATGCGGGGGTTTTCAGAGTCGGAGATTACGAATTTTTTGTCAAAATTTATGAAATTGAAATGGCGGCTCATAGAATTTTTGTTGGAGAAAAAACAAAATGGCGCTCCAAGATGGCGGACGAGATTTAGGTTTATAGTCCGATTCGATTCAAAATTGGTATGTGGGGGTTTTCTGGGTCGAAGATTATGAATTTTTCTTCAAAATTCATAAAATGAAGATGGCGGCTCCAAGATGGCCGATGATCTCTGTGTTTATGGTCCGATTCTATTCAAAATTGGTAAGTTGGGTTTTTAGGATCGGATATTATGAATTTAGTCAAAGATTATTGATTTTTAGTTAAAATTCATAAATTGAAATGGCAACTCTAAGATGGCGGGTGAGTTATTCTTAAATGGTCTCCTCATTGAAGGACTAGATAGCTCAGAACTTACAGGAAAAAAAGCCTCATAATAACGATGCTTTAACAAAAATGCATACTCAAGTACTAAAAAGCACAAAATAAAATAATTAATAAAAAAACTTTTTAAAGACAAGCTTTTATTCAAATGCACTAACGAGTAAAAAATAATTGCTTTGGATGTGTGACGTAGGTTATATCCCGTGATTTATAGATTCAAAAGCTTGTCGCTTTTGTAATCGAACTGAAAACTTTGTGCAACAAGCTTTTGAATCTATAACTCACGGAATATAACCTATGTCACACATCCAAAGCAATTATTTTTTACTTTTTAGTGCATTTGAATAAAAGCTTGTCTTTAAAAAGTTTTTTTATTAATTATTTTATATCAATTCACTATGAATTTCACAATTAAGTTCAACACCAATGTAGACACACTGTGTGTTATTTCAATGTTTTATCCCTTGTGTCTTCTTATATATATATATATATATATATATTATACTTAAGCAACTTGTATGTATATAGACAATATATGAATTTTATCAAAATTCATTAACTTGATTTTTTAAAACATGAAATTCCAAGCAAACTGGGATTCAATTAAATTTTTTAATTATTTTTAGGTGTACATAATGTTTAATGATTTTATCGTTATTTATATATGGCTGATTGTTTATATTCTATTATATTTATTATTATGACAATACTATATACTTTGACAAAGAAAATTCAATTCTTCGCACAATAAATTATATTTAGAATTGTTGAAATCCCCTAATAGAACAATTTGAATATTACCTAGTGAGGGACTCACATATTGTTTAGAGAGTTCAAGATATTTTCAAAATCAACTCTTGCTGATCATCTAAAGATTCTGACTATGACAGTATTTTGTATATCTATAACTGTGAATTCTGCATCTATTTAAGAAAATAAATACTCAACATTTAATTCTTGTGAGCATATATTTTTCTGACAATAAATTGCTACTCTATCATGTTTGAATTTGTCGACGTTTCATTCAAGTTTAATTAAAGCACAAAACAAGTTGAATTTTAGAAAAAAGGCATCTAATGTTGGAACACTGGACATTGAGGTTAAAAATATCTTGCTGGTCATTTATTTTTGTAGGTGTTCTCTGTCAAATATTTAGTGGATACATTCAGACATAAATTCTACAGATATCTAAAACATGTCTGATCACCATGAATTCTCACTATAACTGATGGGTATGCAACCCACAAAAACATAATCCTCCATAAATTCACCATTTTCATTACTTAGTTGACGGTCCATACAATACTAGTGCAAATTATCTTGTATCAGTATCATGATTTGCAAGGATGGTCCTTCCTCAAAGAGTTTTTTACTCTACTCCCAAAAAACAAAACTATATGCAATATTTACTGAAACTGAACAATACAAATGGCCAAGGAATACTGAAAAAGTATGTCAATAGCCCAACTCGCCTTGTATATAAAACTTGAATTAGCACAAAACTCACCACTGAAAATACTGTGTAATATAATGTTGTTGTGGGCAATAGAAACAATAGTATTGTGAATCCCAAGTACCAATAAATAACTGATTTTGAGAATACTGGCAGGAATCAACTCGATTCCTTAGGGGATTGTACTTTCTGCCAATGAACAGTCTCCATAACGATATCAGCCCCCTCAATTGCAGACTGAATAACCTGAAATCAATTCATTTGACTGATGGGCATAAGATAAAATAATAATAATAAGAAACTTTATTTTCCTTTGTGACAAATACATTTGTATAGGAATAATAGTCATCATATAGTAAAATAAAAGAAAGAACATAACAAACTTACATATAAGTAAGTATACATACTTATATGTAACTTCACAATCACAACCAGATAAATATGGTCATGGATTACACATTAAAAAAGTCATTGACTGAGTAAAACATTCATCAATAAGGAGCAATTTCCTCCTGAAATTTTGGACTGTAGAACCTTTTAAATCATTCGGTAATTCATTGAAAAAAATCAGATGATCGGTATGAAATTGAATATTTAGTCTGCGGAGTTTGAAAATGATCTACTGTTTTTATCATGAATTTCCGATCTTTTGATAAATTGATCTCTATAGAGTGAAGGTAATGTTAGGATCTTCAAATTTATGAAAAGATCCCTACAATTTTTCGTACAGACAGACCTGAGATAGTTCTTATTATTCGTTTTTGGCAAAGAAAAACATTATTTGTATGTGTGGACCATCCCCAAAAACACACACCATATCTCAGCCGTGATTCCACCTGACCATAGTAAATGTTGAGTATCTGTTTTGAATTCAAGACTTCCCTTAGATTTCTGAATAAGTCATTCTGAGAATTGAGATTTACTTATCACAGTGAGTTTTCCAGCTTAATGTATTGTCAAACTGAATGCCTAGAAATTTAACATTTGTCAATTTTGAACCACTTGATTATCACTAATTTCGATATTCAGTTTTGGACAAGACTTTTGATAATTCTGAAATCTAAGGAAGTGTGTCTTTTCGAAAAGGGAAACATTCTCAATTGAATATTGATAGAAAGATTTTCAGTATTTAAATAGAGACAATTAGCCGAGAACAACATATTCAACTTTTGGAAGATATCCATACACTGTTTTTGTAGTGAAATATCGTTTTTTTGGGATACAATCACTGATGTATCATCAGCGTATATGGTAAGGGGAATATCACATATTGACACGTTCAAGTCATTGATATACAAAATGAATAGTACCAGTCTCAACACTGAACCCTGTGGTACTCCAAGGAAAATGTCAATTGCTGATGATTTTATATCACGTTTGATGTTATTACTGATAGTGTGATACTGACATACTGCTGGCGATTCCTCAAAAAAAGTGTCTATCCAATTGTTTGCCGAGTTTTGTATTCTATAATTATGTAGTTTCATCAGCAATTTGTCATGATCTACACAGCAAATGCCAACAGGGCATTCACCAGCTTCAAGTAGCTTGATAATATTCAAGTAAAATGAATTAATGGCGGTTAAGTTCCTCTGTTATTTTGGAATCCATGTTGGTTTTTAGAAATTATTCTTTCATTATCCAGATACATATTTGGACGATTCAGATAAACATACTCAAACACTTTTGAGAACATTGATTGCATCGCGATGGGTCGATAGTTATCTATATCATTTTTGTCGCCCTTTTTATGTACTGGAATTACTTTATTCATTTTAAGGATTTTTGGAAACATCCCATTAGAAAATGATAGAATAACTAGAAATGTTGAAGGTTTTTTTAGGGACTGTAATATTTTTCTCACTAGAAAATTTGAACCATTAGAACCACATTTTTTAGCTTAATTTTCAGTAAGAGATAAAGTTCTTCGTCAGTATATGGACATAGAATGAACTTGTGATTTCTACTAGACTGTGAAGCTGTTTCAAAGTTATTTCCACCTATTTTTCCACTATGCGAAGAGGCGTTTGTTGAAAATTGATATTGAATGTGTTTCCCATTGTTGAAGTATTAGTAATTGTTTCATTTTGTAAATGTTTGATAAGGATATTAGTGGTTGATTTTTTTTTGGCAGATAATTCAGATACTACTTGCCAACAAGTTCTATTCTTGTTAGTAGAATTGAAAATCCTATTTTGGTAAAATGATTTATTTGTAGCCGCTATAAGGTTTTCAGGGGCCTTTTTTATTTCCTCATAAACTGTCCGCAGTTCAGGATAGATACAAAAAGTTAGATGCATGTTTTTCAATTCCGTGCTGGATAATCTGATTCCTTTCATAATCCATTGTTAGCTTGCATTGTTTTCTGTGTTGGTGGATTATTTGTGCAATGAGAAATGAGTTTCAAAATAATAATTGAAAATCTCACAAAAATATGAGTAGGTACGCTAAATTAATATCAAAATAGTTATAAATATTGTTCCACGAACTGCTGATTCATTAAAATTCTTCTTCATATATGTGAACTTACTGCGGTGATTGCCTCAAAGCTATAGAAAATTGATTGATGATCTGATATAAAGTTGTCTAAAATATTTATAACACCCTTATTTGTGAAATTGTCAAATATGTGATCTATGGTTGAGACGGAGGTGGATGTTATCCGAGTTGGCCCACCATTTACAATGTTCAGATTGTATCCGCCAAAATATTTTTAAGTGATTGAAATGTGGGGAATAGCTATAACTATCTAAGTTGAAATCTCCACAGACTATAATATTCAATTTTGATTTATAAATGTGTTCTAAAATGGAATTTAATTGTACAAAAAATATTTGTGGATCCCTTGATGGTGAGTGATAAAAGTTGAGTATAATATTATTGTGTTTCTCAATACTGTACTTAGTGAGATCTATTTTTTTAGCTGAAATGAATTTTTCGTTTATATGGCTACTCCATCCCCTTTACATAGTGTTCTACAATAACTACCCGTCAAATTATAACCATTAATATGATAACTATTCATTGAGATTTCACTACCCCAAGTTTCAGTAAGACAGAAAAAACAGGTTATTATATTCAATTGTGGTAATTATTAATTCTTTTTTTTTTATTGAGACATTGAATATTTAGGAGTAATAAATTTGGTTCTAGGTTAGTATGTACATCAACAATTTTTAGTTGTGATTCAACCTCTTTTATCGCTGCATCAAGAAAAGATATGCTCCAGATAAAGAACAAGAAGAATATTCAACAGAAGGGAGAGCTTTCATGAACATGATAGATGCTTTGTTGAAAATATGAACATTATGTTCATAAAATCAGATGTGGAATCATCTGCAACTGAAAGATAAACTTTAGTCACTATCTTCCATCGTTAAGATAACCTCTTGTGGGGTATTCATGTTGAAAAGGGAAACATTCTCATTTGAATATGGAATAGAAAGATTTTTCTGTGAATTGAAAAATCCACAAAAAAAATTAAGTTAATTTTGTGAATGTCTAACAGAAAACAACTACTTCCCCGGCTAAAGCCACGCTTACATTGAACTACATCTGATAGATATTCTGAAAAGACCCTAACTCAAAAGAACAAATCTGAAATTGAAAATTTGCATTTCCATTCAGATAGTTTTTTGATTTTCTATTCCAGTCTTAATTAAGAACTCATAAAGATGAACGAGGCAAAGAAGAATGTTTTCCAAAAGAGAGTACTTACCAGAAATCATTCGTAACATTGACGCAAGAGAGACATCGCATTCACTAGTTCTTCAATACATTTTTGTCGACGAAAATCTATTTCAGCTTCCACGATCATCAGGAAGACCGGAAGAAATGGGAAACACATTTTCAAGAAGCAATCTCACTTTGCAAAGATGGAAAAAGTTAGAATCATTTCTTTTGGAGAGACACTTTGAAATTAGTGTTTTTTGACATTAAAACCTGTTATAGGGTATGATAGATTGATTTGTTGAAAATATGAACATGTGTTCATAAAATCAGATGTGGAATCATCTGCGACTGAAAGATAAAAACTTTAGTCACTATCTTCCATTTTCAAGAATGTGGGGTATTCATATTTCCCTTTTCAACATGATAGATTATTGAAAAATGTACGATTATTAGAGATGTCGCTTACAGCTATAAACCTAAAAAAGAAATAACAAAAATTAGCAGTAGACTCAAATACCACACATTCAGATAGAAAAAGAGGGAAAACAGAAAATGGTTAGAGGAAATCGCCATGGAGGACACTTGAATGGAAACTACAACAAACATAGAAACACGAATATCCCCACAGAATGATACAATTTATGACACAACTAAAATAACGATAGGAACACAAACTCTTCCTTGGAGTATGATCAAAGGTGTTAATTTGAACACTTCGGAAGGAATAGAAAATTTAGAAGTAATAGAAAAAACTGGGAAGACATCTACACAGACATAAAAATAGAAAATTCATTCAATACCCAGGATGAAATAGTTAAGGTGGTTATTACGGGACCTAGTGATCCAAACATACGCCAAAGTATACAGAAAACGTACAAAGAAAAATATACAGAAATTGCATCCCTGAAGTCTTAAATTCACGAGCACTGTAAAAAAAAAAAAAAAAGCCAATGTGCAATAAAAGTCTTAAAAAGCACGAGAGACGAAAAGCTTCTAGTCAACATAGAAAAAAGACAAAATCGATGCAATTGAAGAACTACAAAAAGCAGTTGGGAAAAAGTAACAGGAACGATGTATAACTAGGAAAGTTGCATTAACCCAAGCATCTATACATACAACATACAGTGCTTCTCAAAAGTCACCTCCCCCCCTCTTATTTTTGGAACGATTGTACATAAACAAGTGAAATTTGGAAACTGAATATTAAAGGTTGTACTAGTGAAGGTAGATGACAAAATCGTCAAAGATGACGTCACAAGGCCATTATGAAAAATAATTTTAAATGGAACCCTACGGCAAGCGATACCTCTTTTAAAAGGTATCGAAAAAACCTATTCAATGATAGTAATTTTGTTTGTGTTTATGGCAGTTTTAATGGCTCATTAGTAAACATTAAAATTTAAATTCCATTCAGTATGCTATTAATTACAGATTTAAGAATCAGTATCTACTCAAAGAAATTGCTCGAAGTGACCTCCATTTACTTCCTGACAGTGAAATATCCTATTTTTAAACTCGTGTCGTACTTTTGCAAATGTGTCTGCGGAAACAGCCTCACATTCTGCAACAATACGTTGTTTTAAAACGTCAATATTGTCAGGTTCAGTGGCATAAACCTTCGATTTAAGGTACTCCACAGAAAAAAATCCAAAGGTGTGAGGTCCGGTCATCGAGCTGGCCATTCCGTTGAACCTCGTCGTCCAATCCATCTACCACGATACTCCTCATCCAAATACCGTCTTACTGCACCGTAATAGTATGGAGGAGCACCATCCTGTTGGAATGTTATTTCCAAATTGCCGAATTCATCTGGATTATCTTCCAAAATTTCAAGGATTAACGGTTCTATTGCGTTTTGCAACAGCTCCAGATAAACCTCACCAGTTAAATTAGTATTTGAAAAAAGAGGCCCAACGATGTGGTTTCCCAGGATACCTGCCCAAACATTCACCTTCTGGGGAAATTGGGTATGTGTTTCACGAAACAGGTGAGGATTTGCGTCACTCCAATACCTCACATTCTGTGTATTTACATTTCCATTTAGTTAGAAAGTACTTTCGTCACTAAAACAAATTGTTTTGACATAGTCTGGCTGTTGGTTAATTTTAGTTTCCATATTTTCACAAATTTCTAGTCTTCAGTCTGGGTCGTCGTCTGAGAGTTGATGAACCATTTTTAATTTGTATGGATGAAATTCGTTTTTTTTTCAACACCCTGTGTACTTTACTTCGACTGACTTCACAGGTAGATGCAACTTGAGTTGTTGAAGAAGTAGGATTAACTATTACTTCTGCCAGTATATAAATTTTTTTCTCATCAGAAATTTGTGGTCTGCCAGATCGTTTCGCATCATTAATACTACCCGTTATTTCAAACTTACGAAGAAGCTCCCTCAAATAAGTCCTCGAAACGGGGCGATCGGGAAACCTCTCATTAAAAATGCGTTCTGCTGCATGAATATTTTGTCCAGTTTCACCAAGAATTAGGATCGCTGCTACTTTATCACCTAAAGCACGTACCATTTCGCTTCTTGAAGCACTTAAACGTTCGGCTCACAACAGTTTAACAAATTATTAAAATGTACAAAAATATTAAAAGTACCAAAAGCTGCTAAAACAGTTAAACGTTCGATCAACAATACACAAATTATTAAATGTACAAAAACTTGGACAATTACAAAAACGTCGAATTAGGGAGATTAACAAAAACGTCAGCTTATTTGACAACTATCCAGAGGCGGAGCTTGAATTTGGAATTTTGGTATTAACTGATTTCATTCATCACAGCTTTGCGTTTTTTGAAAGCGAGTTGCTAAAACTGCCATAAACACAAACAAAATTAGTATCATTGAATAGGTTTTTTCGATACCTTTTAAAAGAGGTGTCGCTTGCCGTAGGGTTCCATTTCAAATTATTGGTCACAATGGCCTTGTGACGTCATCTTTGACGATTTCGTCATCTATCATCACTTGTAGGGGAGTTTACAACCTTCAATATTCAGTTTCCAAATTTCACCTGTTTATGTATAATCGTTCCAAAAATAAGAGGGGGGGAGGGGACTTTTGAGAAGCACTGTATAAGTGGTATAGCTGGAGTTACAGAGAAAGATGAAATATCAACACAGTAAGAAATGAAATTGTCTGTGATAATAAAACCTGCAAACTAAGTGAACCTAGGCCCAATGCAAAAAAACCTCGCAGCTACCAAGAAAACCATCTAACGATTGGTTTAGTGAGATGTTCTATAGAAAAAAAGAGTCATACATAACTGATGCTACAAATGCTACTTATGACCATGAAGCGAAAAACTGTGAAGCATGCCCAATATGCAATGAACCAGATCACAAAGCTTGGATATTAAAATGCAGAATTTTCCAAAGAACACTAAGCAATGCTAGGAGTCGAGAAAAAATAAATAAAAAGATTAAAAAAGGGACGGAGACAAGAAATGAACCCCATACAAAGAAACCAGGACTAATTCATACAAGAACTCATATATCAACAAGTATCTGAGGGAGAAATAAATAACAGCTCAGAAAACGAAGATATAGTTAAATAATCAATAAATGTTGACAAAGCAGCTCACGATTTATTAGAACAATTAATACACAAACAAAAAGTTCATACAATTTTAGGCCAAGAACCCAAGAGAAAAAGAACTACGAAATTACTATGTGATAGTAGAGAAGACTGTTTCATAGGCCTGAACAAAAACATGGAGCTTTTGAAGGTTTATAAAGGTTTTATATGTGCAGAGCTAGAATATATTCATGCTATTTCTCGCAGAATAGGGCACCCAAAGAATTCGAGGCATATATACATAACTAGAGCGAACGACCGAATAATCGAAAGAGATTTCAATACAAAATCGATGATATGTGGATCAAGAACTGCAAACGGAAGAAGTCAGTCAGTAGTTGAATTTTAATGAATATGCAATTGATGTTACACTGGCAAAGACGAAAAACGATGTTAGAGTGTTATGACACATTATTTTCAATTAAATGATTTCAAATTAAAAAAAAACACTTTTTTCGAACATATCAAGAATGAATGGAAGGACATTCTTTGGCATTTTCACTTTCACAAACAATTGATAACATTTAATAAAAACTTTCATTACATTAATAAAAAATAATTTTGAATGTGTATTACATGAATAATTTTGTTTCATTTGTTTCATTTATGCTTTTTTATTTTACTATAATTATTAGTATAAAAAAAAATATTGTTTATATCAATTTGAAAATTTATCAGAAATATTTATTAAATAACTTGAAAAATTGTCAATTGAACTTTTTTCCTTTTGTAGATTGATTGTAACAAAGATGTTACAAGAACTTCCTGCACTCACAGAGCGAATGCTCGTGGTGACTGGAAACACGTTTACGCAGTATTTTCATACATAAACGCTCACCGAGGGACGTCCAAACATTTGAGTTGAGGTAATTTGCGGCCGAATCGTTCATTTATTAAACGCGCACACTTTTGACACTAGATCTCTGATTTGAAGCTTTTGCCCGCGGAATTACAACACAAACGTCGTTTCGACGTTTGCGACCGAAAAATTTAAACTTGTAAAGTTTATCCATTCGTTATCTGTGGCATCTAAATTCATAAAACAGTTGGAGCTCGAAAAAAAATATCTTAGGTATAGTCAACATTTTATAAATTCCAAAAAGAACGAGTTGAAGTGGCTAATGAAAATTGGGAAACCATATTTTTTCAAATGAAACAATCCTAATAATTCAAAATCAGAACAACTTGCTAACATAATTATACCCATTTTTCTTCCTCTTTTCTATACATTTCAACCAGAATTGGTGGTTGAGGACTACATGGGGCTTAATATTATTTTCTTTTTGCGATCCATCCCATCCAAGAGAGACCAGATCTGTGCAATTTGAATAACATTCAATAGGTAAAAATCTCTGTTCAAACTGCTTTTCAATAAATGGCAATCAGTTGGTGGAATTCGTAGGGGACTTCAAATCTTTGGTTTTATTATTAATGACTCTTTTCTCATTGTGATTATGTAAACAAGAAAATTTCAATAAAAAAAATATATTATTTGCCAAAATAAATTCACAATTAACTTTATTTGGACTAACAATAGTATATTACACCATAATTCAGCCACAGTTTGACTACTCCGCTTCAAAGCTTCTTCATCTTTTCAACAACCACCAGAAGGATACTTTGCAGAAATTACAAAACAGAGGCTTGAGAATAACATTGCTTGAATATGTTCATTACTTACAATCAAATTTGTCAATACAACATAAAAAAACTCAGTTTACATCAATGATAAGTTTATTTTTCAAAGGTTTCAATTATTTTCATAGATCTGTGCATGTTAAACTGTGTTATCGTTACTTAATTTCAACTGGGGTGTGACTTCAATTGAAATTTAATTGTGTAAATAATGTTTTTATTTCCTTCCATTAATTGAACTTATTTTTAATTGATGTGGCCGATACTTGATGAAAATCCATATTAAAGTAAACAAAAGATATTCCGCTTTCAAAAGAAAATTTCAATAAAGAATTAAATATAATTAAACAAATTGCTATTAATAACGGTTATAGTCCAAACCTTATGGATAATATTATTTCAAGAAAACTTTATAAAAAAGCTATAATAGAAGTGTTTCCTACTCTAAACGAAAAACAAAATTTCAAAGTTATTACATATTTAGGCCATCCTACCGAAAAATTCTACTTTTTGCGTAAAAATAACATCAATATCGCAAAAAACAGATAATAATTTGTAAATTTATTAAAACAATAAAATAAAACTGGAAAAAATCTGGAGTATATAAATTAATTTGGCTCTTGTGCAAGTTTTTACATAGGCCAAACAGGCAGAACATTAAAAAAACGATTATCATAAAGGAACTTTTCGTCAATGGAAAAAAAATTCAACTTTGCTACTCACCTCTTGACTAAAAAACATTGTTTTGTTAACGATTTCGAAATATTAGTTACAGAAAAGAAAGTTACAAGGTTCCATGCGTTTTCATCCCCGGACAAAATATCCCCGACAAAATATCCCCGGACAAAATATATCCAAGACAAAATATCCCCAAGACAAAACATCCCCAGACATAAGACCCCCAAGACGAAATATTCCTGGACAAACGTACACCCGCATACAAGACAAATAATTGTTTTCAGTTGTTAGAAAAAAATAACATAAATAACAAAATATGACAAAATTATAATTACAAATAAACAAGTGTAAAACATTTCTTAATACTTTCAAATTATTCAAAGAAATACCAATTATTTAAATAAAAATGTTTTCTAATGAATAATATAAACATTGAAACAAAACACAGATAATCAAATTAAATTTACACCAGTATCAATCTGATATTCAATTCAGTGTTGACTTGTTCATCTTTGATAGACTTTAAAAAGACGCCGATAGAAGTATGATTAACACCAATATTGCGATTTAAACGATTGAGCCACCCCTTCGTAGGATTATTAATTCGCAACAAATCATTAACAACTGCTAGATAGCAATTCCATAACGAAATATCACAATAAAACACGTATTTCCAATCCAACTGGATTCGATATTTTGTCCGGGGATCAGAACACCTGATACCCGGGGATTTTTTATCATGTGGATATTTAGTCCGAGGAAATTTTGTCCGGAGATAATATGTCATAGGGATATTTTGTCCGGCGATAAAAACGCTGATACCAGTTATAAACTCGACCTTCCAGAAAGTCTAGAAATTAATAAATGCAAAAAGTCGCAATTTTTGCTTAATGACCAGATTAACCTAAATAATTCTCCTTTGTTGAATTTGTTTTACTGAAGATTAAACAGGTCATGGATATAATCTCCGTTCTACTTGGTCTCATTCCCTAATGGATAATCCCTAATACATCATCAATATTCTTAATTCTTAATCATCTCCACTTGAAAAAGCTATTGTATAGCGAAAGACGTGTCGTGGTTTTGTAAATCCAGTTTAGTGAAAATCATTTAGTGAAGTGAGTGCCTCTTGTTAACTTATTTTGAAAACCGAACTAACAAACTGCTTATTTATGTGTAGAAGAAGAAGAAATAGTACTTTATTCAATTACAATTTACAATGGTAAACAATAGAATTAAGTCAGTAAATGTGAATATATGTATAAAATCCGAACACTCAACAAATAACAGTCACACCTAATAATATAAAAAATAATAGAAAAACTATTAAATAGTAGTCAATCACAGTTTCCTTTGGTAATATATATTTTTGAGATTAGGTTCATGAGTCTTGAGAATTCATCTAGAGTGTAATAGGCTTTCACAACCAAGATATTTTTCACTTCTTTTCTGAATTGAATACAATTATCTATTTCTTTTATGGTGTTGGGAAAATTGAATATTTTTCTGCTTTTGTAGATTAGTGTGTTTTGATGTGGAAGTTGGGAGAGGAATATTGAGGGATAGTCGTGTGTTGTATATTGAGGTGTTTTTTATTTTATGCTTATATTTTTTGTGTATGAGGCATACCGTCTCTAGAATGAGTGTTGGAATCCTGTGTTCAAGAAATAATGGACTACAGGAATCGCGATATTTGGCTTTGCATAAATATCTCAAAGCCCTTCTTAGTAAAATAAAGATCATGTTGAAGAGTTACAGTGAACACAATCCCCAAAAGCAGATGCCATAGCATAGATAGGTCTCAATCAAAGAAAAGTACTAAACTTTTTTAGCATTAGTAATATCTAGCTCATTAGAGACAACACGTACAGAATAGCAACCTGCAGCTAGCCGTTTACACAGTTTACTGATATGGCTTTCAAATCTCAATTTTCCATCGATATGTAGCCCTAAGAACTTATTCTCTGTAACATTTGTAATTGTTCCATTCGCCAAGGGGATTTCCTTGAAATCACATTTAAATGAGACAATGTTCGTTTTATTTATATTAAACGATAAGAGATTGGCATCACACCATTCTGTAACCTTATTTAAGTCTACACTGATGTGGTCAGACAGATCAGTGATGGTTTTGTTATGCCACTGGATTGTGGTATCGTCCGCAAAAATGGTGAATTTGCCCTGGATGTCTACTTGGGTCAATTCATTGACATATTATAGAAATAAGACAGATCCCAGGACCGAGCCTTGTGGGACACCACAGTTAATTTCAAATTATTTGGATTCAACTCCATTAAGTAGCACATTTTGGCGACGATCGGATAGATATGATTTGAACCAACATAGTGCGGTGCGTCTGAATCTATAGACCTAGCTTCTGTAATAATGTTTGGTGACACACACAGTCAAAGGCCTTGGATAGGTCACAAAATACAGCTGCCGCTGCTTCTCGGTCATTTAGGTTGAGGTAGAGGTTTTCTAGGAATGCAAAGATAGCATCCTGCGTATTTTTAGAGGCTTAAAACCCAAATTGAAGGGGGCTTAGTATATCGAGTTTCTTAAACCAGTTTTTCAAAGATGTATGTTTTTTTATATTCTTCATATGGTTTATGACATTTTTATTTATTCTGTATGCTTATTAAATGAAGCTACCTACTACTGATCTAATGATTGAAGAACAAATTACTCTCTATAGTTATGCCATTGTATGACAGTTAGAATTGACATAAAAATTATCAGTGTTTAAAAAAAAAGAGGAGACTGCTTCTTCGACCAAATGGTTATTATAATCATCTAACAAATTGATACATAGGCCAGTTGATATTAAATAATTTAGTTAAATTGTCTACCATGGCTTCCTGATAAACAAATAATTCCGTAGAAAACATAATCTAGTCAGAATGTTGTTCCATTCGAGAACATTAGGAGCTTCACCCTGATATAATTCAACAATACAATGACAGTAGTTTTCACTTACCTGCAGCATAAACATATATACAGTAAACATGGAATGTTGTTAAAGAAATCAGGTCTGATATCATAGACACTGAAATGAAAATCCTAATACTCCAGGTAATACAAGGAACCTGAAATAGGTCACAAAAAGTGGCTGCAGTCCTAATAGAAAAATTCTCCATAAAGATATGTGGTAAAAGAAGAATTGGCCCAAGGATTTGTTGAAAGCATAGTTTAATTTCAAGCCAATTGGAGAACCCATTAGGTAAAGTAAAAGTCCTTTAAGGTTGTATATCAGTTCCTGGAAACGAAAAATTCATATTAATCAGCGGAGACTTAAGGAATGACTGACTCACTCATCAACGTCCAGAAAAAAACATTGAAACTTGAAATTATGAGGTTATACAGGGTGTAAACTAATTTGGTGCACTACCGCTAATAGTTGATATTCCATCAAAATATAAAAAACTATCCTATAAAGCTTCGATAATAAGAGAGGAAAATCTTAATATATTTCCTGTGAAACATTCAATGCTTGGTTACTGCTGGAATAGTTTGAAGTCACAACCATAAGGTATTTAGTTAACCTTGGCGGTCAACTATGTCTAGTATAAAACCTGCATCAATGCTCGGTCGGTCAGTCGGGTAAGTAAACCATACCTAATTTTTTTTTGTTTCGAATAAAACAGCTGTTGCTTGTGTTACAAAGACTTGAAGTTGTTTTTTCGGGAACTGTACTTTGAAATTGTGTTGATTGTCTTTATCTTCATAGCTTGGATAATAACCTATAAGGTTGGGAATATAAGTAGTTTGTTTTATTTATTAAGTTTGCTACACTTATAAGAACTTATTGGTTGCCATTTAAAGTCTGTTAGTCAGTCATACATTCCAGATTCTTATAAAAATTCGACGTTTTTGCACAGGCACAATCTTCAAGATAATAACATTTGAACGTATAAAAAGAGACGTCAGTACTTAGCTCAACTCAAGATTGAAATATGTTCCCACGGCCTCCTGCCTGATAAAAACGTTTTACATGTGAAATGTATTTCAGTGAAATTGTATTTTCATGGGCAATATGTTAGATTTGGGGGAATTTTTAGCTAGCTACTTCATCATTTAGCGTGAAAAATGAAATCTGAAAATTAGAAAAAACCTTGTAAATCGCATATAATCATTTGGGTACACAAAAAATTATTGTTTTCGTCTGTCATTCAGGTTATGCAAAACAAATAGATTGGGACTATATTTTTTAATTGTATTTCCAAAATAATTGTATCTGATTGAGCTCTTTATGATTTTCATTTCAAAGTTTTTTCAAATATAATTTTTACACAAAATGGGAAAGTAGAAATCCAACAATTTTTCTCAAATGTTCATTTTGTTGCTCGTTGCTTTGCGCTTTGGAATAACTCCCTCTTTATATATGTCACATACTTAAATGTATTTTCAAGAACTCAACGGATTTTATTCAATTTTAGAACAGTCATAAAATATCACACCACGGTTGCATACATTGCGAGGCTCCTACCAGCAGGTAAATCAAATGTTTCCAAAAAATGCCGTAGCTTGTGTGACTTTTCAATTTTTAACCACTGTATTTCATTATGAAATTGGATTATACACCCATCATTCATGGGAGTACAAGTTAGAAAAATCTTGTATCCCCATAATGATGTTGGTGCCCATTGATGAATTGCAGATTCAAAAGGGGTGTTACTGAAAACTGTTGAAATTACTTTGTATCTTGTATTTTTGATTTGGACAAGAGAGTTGACAAAAAAGAGATTTTGAAATATACTTGTCAGTGAGTCATCAAAATAAAAGTTCATATATTTTCCATAAAAAGCGTAATTCATTGACAAAGTTGTGGTCCTTCTAGTCGCATAGTTCCAGCACTAGGTGTGTACAGTCAGAATTTGCACAGAGTTAACATGTCTTCACAAAAATTGGTGCTTGGAGATATACCAGGGTTGGAGGCAAAATTGAAAACTGCTGCTGATAAGAATAGATAGATAGATCTTTATTTAAATAGGATATTCTAATATAAAAATCAGTTTTTGGAGTTGAGACAATTTATTCAGATTGAAGAGATATAGGATAGAGGAACAGTAGTCGAAGTGTGGCTGAACAATTGTCTTATAAACTGTGATTCTTGACTCAGTTGACAAATTATTGGCAATTCTAGAAAAAAAGAATAATTTCTTTGAATTTTTTTTATGAATATAATCAAAATGATTATCAAATGATAAAGTATTATCTATTTGGAATCCCAGATATTTAGTTGTGTTCACTATTTCAATTTTTTCATCATCAATGTTGAGATTAATATTTTTTAGGTCTATTAGGCTGTATTCATATTTGGTAGTGATTATCATTGCTTTTGTTTTCAATACATTCAGCTTGAGTTTTTTCATTTTCAAATATTTGTTGACACTTGCTAATATGGTATTCATTCTTTCTATTGCCATTTCTAAGTTCTCATGACTGCATGCCAATAGGGTATCATCCGCAAAAAAGTTCAGAAATTCAGAATTAACAAACAATGGCATGTCATTTAAATAGAGTATGAATAGAAGGGGACCCAGAACACTACCCTGGGGAACTCCAACATCATTTGCAATTTCACAGGAATATATATCATTCACCCTAACACGTTGTTTTCTATTGGTCAAGTAATTAGATAACCAGTTGTACACTTTCCCCTCTATTCCATATCTATTCAATTTGGCTAGTAGTATAGACCTATCAATGGTCTCAAATGCTCTTCTGAGATCAAGGAACACAGCCACAACAAACTTATTATTATCCAGTTCGGTTTTGAATTTATTTAGAGAAAGTTGTACTGATGATTCGCACAAGTGCCTTCTACGGAATCCCGATTGGTTATTTATTAAAATATCGTTTTTTTCAACATTTACTAAACAATATTCATTTTGCATTATATGGAGAAGAAGCTAAAGGTAGATCCGCAAGAAGACATATTTCATCGTTTTCTGGATTTGAATTTTGCGAAAACTCAGCAGAATATGATTAACACTGTGAATTATTGAGTAAATCACTCAGCATCTTCAGTTTACAACAATTGTGTGATTTCTTCGAATTCAAATACCCGGAAAATACCAGTGCGAGTAATTTAACGAATGTATTCCTAAAATACTTCATGGTAAGGTTTCAAAATGTTTCAAATGATGAGGCAGAAAAGAAAAGTATATCCATGTCAGTAAAAAGTGGAAAAACAAAATCTCATATTAGTCATTCTCGGAAAAAACACCAACTGAGATCGAAAATAGTAGAAAAACAGAATGAAATAGATTTACTACAAGAGAATTTTTATTCAAATTGAGAAGAAATCGTCGATCTAGAATGTGAAATTTAAGAGATGAAAATTACAGGGAAACCTATCGAAGAAATTGAAGCAAAACAAAGGGAACTCGACAGAAAACAGAAGCTTCTCAAGATAGGTGAAGCACGTTTGAAAAATAAAGAGAATTCATTATCGAAATATCAAGAATTCCTAGAAGAAGAAGTTGTGTCGAGTTTGGAAGAATGTTCTTCTGAAGAAGAGGTTAGAAGTAGAAAGTCAGTACAATCCAGTTCACAGTATGTTCGAGAGTAGATAAATGAAGTAAATGATTACTTCGAAGCAAATAATGAAAAAGGATTGGCGCAAAAAAATTAGATAGAGGGCCTAACAAAATCAATCAACAATATGCTATCACGTCAAACAATAGGCAACCAGTTGATGACTTTCGATGGTTTAGCGTACTTAAAGTGGCCCATTTTTTATTCTCAATACAAGTTGTCCAATGAAACCTGTTCATTTTCACCAAAAGAGAACGTTTTAAGATTGAACAAATGTCTGACAAGCGAAGCAAGAAAATCAGTCGAAATGCTTCTCATAACCGCTCAGAAACCAGATGAAATTTTAGACATTCTGCATAAGAAGTATGGTCGGCTCGAAAGGATAATGGAAGAGTTGTTATCGGAAGCCTGTAAACTGCCTGTTGTTGATAACTCAGAATCTTTCATGGATTTTAGCAATACTATAAGAAACGTGGCAGCAGTGGTAGAAGGGGAGGTTGAACAAATTTTCGATCAAAGACAACTTTTGGCAAATTTTGTTTCCAGATTGCCACCCCATTTACTCACTCAATGGGGAAGTTACCTCATTGAGAAGAAAATCCCAT
Source organism: Gonioctena quinquepunctata (assembly GCA_018342105.1). Lineage (NCBI taxonomy): Eukaryota > Metazoa > Arthropoda > Insecta > Coleoptera > Chrysomelidae > Gonioctena > Gonioctena quinquepunctata. Next base: position 8,175 of record JAFIRS010002785.1, on the reverse strand, counting down.
CTAGAAAAGAGTCATTGAGAGATTTTTCGGATTGGATACAACAAATGTCCGAAGTCATTTCCAGAATCACTTTTGTCTCCAATGCAGTCAATGTGAGTCTTCCTAATAAAAATGAATCCCAAAGTATGAGCAATGTTGGGAATCAACGAACAAATAATACAACAGGGACCACCAGTAAACAATGCAAAATTTGCAATCAGAATCAACATCCTTTAGAAAATTGTAGTCATTTCCAAAAGGCGCAAGTGAAAGAACGTTGGAAAATTGTTCAAAAATGTAATGCTTGCTATTGTTGTCTACGCCAACATCAAGGAAAATGTAAGAAGAGAAAAGTATGTGGGGTTAACAATTGTGATCGTTTTCACAATAGTTTACTACAAAAAAATGCCGAATATCCGACAACGCCTGAAGTTACAACTCACGTAACGCATAAAAACAGTAATACTTTGTTGAAAATATTACCTACCAAAATGAAAGGTCCAAATGGTATTATGGAAATAGTGGCTCTTCTAGACGAAGGAAGTACAACAACACTGCTTGATTCCACCGTGGCAAAACAGTTGGGTTTGACGGGTCCAATATCACCATTGTGTTGCAAATGGACAGGCGATATATTTCGGTATGAAAAAAATTCCCAGATAGTACAAGCAGAGATCGCAGGAAGAAATGGAACCGTATTTCATGAGTTGAAAAATATCAGGACCTTGGATCATTTAGATCTACCACAGCAGGAGTATGACCTGGCTGGCTTGATACAAATGTTTTCTTTGGTACAACAAGCCTTCTCTCCATCCCAAGTCATTGAGAAACCTTCATTTCTGATTGGTCAAAACAATGCTCATCTTATCGTCTCCAGACAGGTCATTCAGCCCACTCCGAATGCTCCAATTTTATCCAAAACTCAAATAGGGTGGACCGTCCATGGAACAATAGGATATCCAGACAGAAATGAGGAGAAAATTGAAGTCTCCTTTGTTTGCTGCGAAGAGTCAGATGAAAAGCTACATGAGTTGGTGAAGAGCTATATGACAGTGGAAAATTTTGGAGTAGCAATCACAAAAATGGATAGAAGAAAGACCAAAGAGGAAGAAAAGGCGATATCGATAGCAGAAAATTCTATTCAGCGATATGGGAATCAATATCGAGTAAGATTGGCGTGGAAAGAAAATGACCTTGTTTTACCGGACTCATTTCCAATGGCGAACCAGAGGCTGAAATGTCTCGAGAATTGCTTGTCTCGAAATGAAAAACTTACGATATCATATCGAGACGAAATCCGAAAGCTGCTGGATAAAAAGTATGCAGTCCCAGTAACCGCAAAACAGCTTGAAAATGCAAAGAAAACATGGTTTTCACCCCATTTTGCAGTTCTGAACCCCAATAAACCGGGAAAAGTTCGAGTTGTATTTGATGCAGCCGCAAGAACAAATGGTTTATCACTGAATGATTGCCTCTTACCTGGACCTGATTGGCTGACGTCCCTTTTCGGTATTCTCTTGACATTCCGACTACATAAAATAGCTTTCGCAGGTGACATTCGGGAGATGTTCAATAGAATTCGAATTTCAGATAAAGATAATTTTTCACAGTGTTTATGGCGTGATCTTGACCCCAGTGGATGACTGCTATGTTATTTGGTCTGACTTCTTCACCATTTCTGGCACAATTTGTAAAAAACTACAATGCAAATCAACATAGCCAGTGTTTTGGAAGAGCCGCTGAAGCAATTATTAATCATCACTATATAGATGATTATTTGGATGGGACTGAAACCGAGGAAGAAGCTGTAAAACTCATTAAAGATGTTATTTACGTTCATAGCAAGGCGGGTTTCGAAATAAGGAATTTCATCTCGAATTATCTTGTGGTTCTGGAACAACTTCCGGAGAATTTACTAACCAACCAAATCCAATCGGAGGTAGCCAGGCGAGCTAATGAAGAAAAGGTTCTGGGTATGCTATGGAATTCAGAGAAAGATTGTTTTACTTTCAACCTGAAATTTCACAAAATTTCTAAGGAAATAATGAATGGCACACAAATTCCCACTAAAAGACAAGTTTTGAAAATGGCAATGTCAGTTTACGATCCTATTGGGCTATTATCACCGATCACCATAAAAGTAAGAATATTGCTGCAAGAAATATGGCGCTTGGGCATTGGCTGGGATGATTTCATCAGACAATATTTTCAAGAAATGGACTATTTGGCTGCGGGAGCTGAAATGCGCTATGAACATAGAAATTCCAAGATGTTACTCCCTGGAGCTGAAGAGGAGCAGAAGAATGCAAATTCACACATTTTCAGACGCTAGTGAACTTGCCTATTCTACAGCAATTTATTTAAGACTGGAATTCAGTAGCTATATCGATGTCATTCTCATTGCTTCGAAGGCACATGTGGCACCCCTGAAAACACTAACGATACCCAAATTAGAACTGCTAGCTGCAGTATTGGGAGTGAGATTATGCTCCGAAGTAATCAAACATTTGAAACTAAACATTTCTGCTAGATATTTCTGGTCTGATTCACGAACAGTTATACAATGGCTCAAAAGTGAGAAGAAACTACTAACGTATGTAGCTGCCCGAGTTGATGATATTTTAGAGAGCAGTGACAGTAACGAATGGAATTGGTCGCCTACGACAGATAATGTTGCAGATGATTGTACACGAGACATTCCAAACGAAACATTGAATATTGAAAGCCGTTGGTTCAAAGGTCCAAAATTTCTTTATGGAAGGAAACAAAGTTGGCCAAAAATTCCACAGCCTCTCAATGAAATAATGGATAGTTCCGATGAAGTACAAGTGAACTTGATTACCGAAGTTTTGTCACAGGCCTTACCAGAAATAAAATCCCACTACACTTGGGTTAAATTGTTCCGCATAACAGCACGAATTAAACGTTTTATCACAAACACAAGAGGTTTGAGGATTAACAATATACCCCATACATTCTTAACTTGCGAAGAACTGGAATGGAGCCAAAGGCAATGGTGGAAACTTGTTCAAGCATCTTGTTTTTCCGTGGATTTGTCAAATTTGACGAAGAAAATTCCAAATAAAAATGGTCGATTACACAACATGTCTCTCGTTCTTGATCATAACCATATTATGAGAGTGTCTAGCAGAAACATAAATATGGAAGAAATCACTGTGATTGAAAAGGAACCCATAATTCTAGATGGGAATCATCCTTATACACATAAAATGATTATGCATGTTCACAAAAATAATGCTCATTAAGGAACTGAAACCGTAATCAACGAGATCAAGAGGAAATTTTGGATACCACACATCAGAACAATTGTCAAAAAAGTAATTCGAGAATGTGCTTATTGTAGGCGTATGAAAGCAAACCCACCACAACCAAAAATGGGTTTATTACCTCCAGAAAGGCTTTTGAAATGTGAAAAACCGTTTTCCGCCACTGGTATTGATTTTTTTGGCCAATTTCTGGTTAAAATAGGTCGGAGAACCTAAGAAGAATACACGTCGAAATCGCTCATTCCTTGAGTACGGACTCTTGTATTATGGCCATCAGACGATTTTTAGCTAGGAGAGGACCCATAAATGTTTTTTGGTCAGATAACGGCAGCAATTTGAGAGGAGCATGTCGCGAACTCTTAGAGGCTTTGGATGAATTTCAGATAAAAACTGTGATAGATGATATGACAAATAGAAGAATACATTGGAAATTCCTACCACCCCTCAGTCCGAACATGGGAGGTAGCTGGGAACGTCTCATAGGCAGTTTCAAGAGAGCTCTAATAGCCATCATGAAAGATCAACACCCTGCTGAAGAAGTTCTTCAAACTTTGTTCTGCGAAGCAGAGTATATTATAAATAGTAGGCCTCTCACTCATGTTTCCACAGATCCACAGGACCCGGTCAGTATTTGCCTGAATGATCTTCTCATCGGCAAATCAGTCACCATAACAACACCAGGAGTCTTTGACAAAAAAGATCTTCTATCTAAAAAATATTGGAGGATTTCTCAATATTGCAGCAGACATGTTTTGGAAACGTTGGCTACGTGAATACCTTCCAAATTTGATAAATCGCAGTAAATGGAATGAAGACAAACCAAATCTAGAAGAAGGAGAACTAGTCATCATAAATGAAAAGGATTTTCCGAGAGGAGTTTGGCCAATGGGTAGAGTGAAAAAAGTATATATGGGCCCAGACGGAATTGTTAGAGTTGCTAATGTTCAGACAACACATGGGATTCACAAGCGACCTGTTAGAAAACTCCACCGGCTCAATACTCGTGCTGATCAAGAAGTTAGCACCGAGGGGGAGCATGTTACTGAAAACTGTTGAAATTACTTTGTATATTGTATTTTTGATTTTGACAAGAAAGCTGACAAAAAAGAGATTTTGAAATATACTTGTCAGTGAGTCATCAAAATAAAAGTTCATATATTTTCCATAAAAAGCGTAATTCATTGACAAGGGGGTGGAAAAACGAAAATTATAATTTTCCAAATTTTTTCGTATATCATAAAAATCTCAACTTGGTTTTTGATTGTAAATGTTTTGTGATTTCGCAGTAGTATTCTGAAGGACTCAAAGGATATAATTAATAAAACATTGACTTTATGCCAGTTTATTGTTAGCATGTCTGTTCTTTTGAAATTATTTTAGTATTACTTCGTACAAGACTATTTCTTACATTTAAACCAATACATACTCAAACTTTGTGATTTTATTTTTGCACTGAACTGTTTAGGAATTATTGAAGCCCATTCCACTGGCATTTGGATATTGATTCAATCAAATGGCACACAATAATGATTGAATGGTATATTGTCATGAAAAAAAGTGATGGCCACATGAAAAAATATAAAGCGACTGGTAGCTAAAGGGTACTCACAATAAGTAAATTTCGACTATAATGAAACATGAGTCAGTTGTGGAAAAAAATACCATAAGAATCATTCTTGCTGTTGCAGATTTACAAGATATCCACCTACATCAGATGGATGTGAAAACTGCCTTTTTGAATGCTACTCTGAAAGAAATATATATATATATATATATATATATATATAATTTAAAATGACTTTATTAGATTGGACAATTATGATGAAATAGAAATAGTTGGACTTTCTCAATCAGCCAGAAACAGTAAAGTAAGACAATCTCAACTCCAATTAACATTAATTTGAAGTCAAAAGGAAATAGAACCTTACATATCTAATTTTAATTATAGACCTGATTTGAGAGCAGTAGTCAACTACGAGCTATTTTCAAGGCATTGAACCGTCTGTAAAGATTCTCAGATACATCGAAGGAACTTTGGATACAAAATTATATTATTATATTATTTTTAAAATATTCTAGTTCTCTTAAGACTACGATTTGGCGAATATGGTTGATAGAAAGTTCATAACTTCTTACATTTTAAAGTTACATGGTTCTACAGTGATTTTGGTTACCAGAAAGCACAAAACGATTTGTTGTTATTGACTAAAAAGCTGAATTTATTTCACTTAATAGTGCTGTTTGCAAATAATATTAATCCATATTTTAAAAGATTTCAACATAGTTATTCTAAAACCAACCACCAAATTTGAGACAATCAAGGATGTATAGCGATCTCAAAATGCCCTCAAGATCACAAATGTATTAAACATAGGTAGTGATACAAGGTGTCATTTCATCTAAAATCAAATTAAAGAATGGAAGTTTTGATGTTTAGTTTTTTCCTTCAGCGGTTGATACTATGACCAAGGCACTAGCAAAAACGAAATTTGAATATGTCAAGAGGTAGATGGGGATGTTCAATTAAGAGGGATATTGAAATTAGTCAAAATGGTAGATTTCAAAATTTATTTATTGATTCTGAAATTGTCACCAATCAAGCTAACGAATTAGGTGTCACAAAAAAAAACTTCATTATAATAAAAAACAAAATTTTTTTAAACCCTAAGCTTTTCAATCAAAAGTTGGTAAGGGATCCAAATTTCCCTAAATTTTTCCTAATATTTCTATGTAATGTTCTGTTTGTCAGCGGAAGGAAAACTCAAATAGTATCTGATTGACATGAGCAAATAAACCTCAAATGAAAGGAACATACAGGGTGAACAAAAATTATCAATTCTCAAAAAATAAAAAATTATGAAAGTTGTAGAGCTTATAAAGCTCTATCAAAAGGCCTATAGTTTACCAATATTGGTATGAAAATGAAGATTATTGAGATTTCCTTTATCTTTCAACAGCCGCCATTTTGAAACTACTGGACCGAGGCATTGATAGAAAATATTTTTGTACCGAATTTCGTTCCATTCGGTTGAAAATGTGGCTTCCACTTTGCAGGCAATTTCATTATATTCTATACAGTGCCCGCAGATTTTGGTAAATGGAAAAAGTTTATTCAAATTTCACAAATTTTTCTTATAAGTTTTCTTCTGCTCAAACCCAAATGCACCATACAAATTGAAACTCATTCGTATACGAGGGAGGTGGAATAATTTGAACATAGCTTGAAAGTAAAGTACCTTTATTTTTCAAAATACACCTAAAGTTTATTTGAATAAATGACTTACAATTTGAAAAATATTCTAAATTCAGAATTGCAGCCTTCTATTCCAAAAACAAGTTTTTACTGATTTTTTCCATTTTTTTAATTCACCACCCTATGTATTATGATAATTTGTAATGTCATAGAACACTTATCATTGAATATTACCTGAATGACCATATGAAGTTAAGTTCCGTCCAACTATCAACTAGAAAATTGCATTAATCAAACTTGAAGCCGACAAAATCTCATTTCTTGTTGCCATTGAGAATAAATTTTTTTTTTCATAATTAAGGTATAACAAATGACATCTGCAGTTCAAAATCAATTGAAAGCAATCCAACTTGTTGCAACCAACGTCAAAAGACAGGTCGTACCAATAACCTAGGCTATAAATGATCTGTGAACATTGAAAGCAACTCAGAACAACTTTATTCTCAATTCACTTTTAATGAAGGTATTCTGAAAGCTACCTCAATATGAAATATAATGTAATACGGAACTGCTATTGTATTACTCGATGTGTCGTCCTTCATTTTGAATGCACCTCATGATTCTTCTATGAATTTCCTTGTGTACGTTTATGAGCATTTGCGGGTAGATTAGAAAACAATTTCTTATTGTATCCTCCAAATGTTGAATATCTCTTAAAGGCCGTTGTCTGAAGACCTTCTATTTGAGGTACCCCCACAGAAAAAAATCCATAGGAGTTAGGTCTGGAGATCTTGCATGCCACGGATTGTTTGAGTATCCCCTATCCACTTATTTGAGAATTCCCTATTCAGCCACGCTCTCACCTCTAGAGTCGAGTGAACAGATGCACCATCTTGTTGAAAAAACATGTTGGCTCTAACACATAGCGGAAGGTTGTCAAGGTAATCCAATAAAAAATCCAAAAACATTTCTAAATACTTCTGTACATTCAAATTTTGTGGGAAAAACACTGGGCCCACAATTTTATCATTAAAAATTCCACACCAGACATTTATTCTAAAGCTATATTGATCCTTACATTCGATTCTGAAATTTGGATTTCCATCTGCCCACCATCTACAATTTTGAGAGCTTACCGTACCATTGGATGTGAAAGTAGCTTCATCAGTGTACAAAATTTTTCTGGAGAAATGGTTATCTTTTTCAACTTTGACATGAAACCAGAAAGCAAAATCCAAACGTGCATTGAAGTCTCTTTCTTTGAGTGTATGAATGAATGTTGGTTTGTATGGTCTGAATTTGTTCCTTTTCAAGACTCTCCTGATTGACCGGTTCGGAAAAGCCAATATTATTCTGCCTTTCAGATAACGAAAGTCTTGGATTCTCCACAACAGATAAAACAATATCCAGTGCAGTATCTTCATCTACAGTGACATTTCTTTGGTGTGTTACTTAATGTTTGTTGTCAACTGATCCAGACTCCTTGAACTTTTTTATAATTTTTGTTACCGTTGCATAATGGACATTTCTACCCGGATGCCTCTTATTGAATATATTTGAAGTTTCGCGACAAGTTCGATAGTTCTCGCTATGTATTGAAATAATCAAAAAAATTTCCTGGAGATCAAAGCTTGCAGTCATTATAACACAAAAATCAAATGTCAAGATCAAACTATTTACTATTTGACCATTGTTTTCCAAAGCCAACATATGCGG